>JAHWFP010007022.1:119136-150933 GCA_023313725.1 Lithobius niger
TAACCGCTCCATGGTATCCAGCCATACTTCCTGTACAGTAAGTGAAATCGCCTTTAATTAACGATTCCTTTTTTTTTTTGTTACAGGTGATTGACATTCATGTCATATTTGACCGGGTCCTTTTCACCCGAGGGTTTGGCAACATCGAGTATGATAGCTACAGTAATGGTGACAATGTCAAGAAGGTTCAGCTGTCCTTGATTAATGAGACTGCTTATTCACAATTTGGACCGGATGGTTATGATTGTAAGTACGCCATATTGGTTTGAATTCTGCACTACCAATAGAGTTTATAGATTGGGTAGAGTTTATAAGTGGGTTGTATTTCTACACATGCTCGAGTATAAAGAAGTAGTGTTTTGCTAGTCAACTAGATAACTCCCCGCATTGTGTGACTAGGCCTAGTGGAGTAATTAGGCCTAAAAATTCCAGTTTGCGTGTTTGCTTAGGTAGTCTAGGAAAGGTGACTGTATTGTCTGCCTCCCCCCCCCCAATGTTTCTGCCCATGCCCAAACCCTAATAAACCTACTGAGCCATATTAAGGTTTGTTCTCTATGTTGTGCTACAACACAATTAACAATAAACCAATCGCAGCGTGATCTTATTCCTGAATAATTTGGAATCTTTAACAAGTTACTGTTATTTCGAAAACAGCAGGCCTCTCCTGCAGTAAGAGTAACAAGTATATACAGACATGAGGATTCGAATTATTTTTTATGAAAAGTTTGCCAAATATCTGTGTTTCGTAACTGTGTTTAATAAGTGTTAAAGAATGTTTAATTTTTTTTATTCCATATTTCAGTGTACGTTCAGAGCAATGCCAAGGAGAACTATTTCAACACGATCAAACAAGGAGTGATTGTGGCCAAAATTCTCAAAGCTAATATACCGGTGAAAAATGGAGTAGTTCATGTCATTGATCGACCCCTCGTTGCAGGCGAAATCAGCGCAAGAGAACTGATAGAAGACGAAAAAGACAAACGACTGAGGTAAAACTGACTGGCACGCAACAGGCTAGATTTTACTAGAAGCCTATAATATGTGGCGCCGAAGTAACAGAGAACTAATGCGCCAAGTTGCGTGCAACTGAGAGAGCAACTGGAATCTTTCCACTTTACTAAATTAGGAAATTAAGCAATAAATCGTAGCCATTCCAACCTATATGACTTTATAGTCTAGTTTTAGGTATTGGATAACAGTACTGCATCACTCTTTTCTGGCTGGTGCTACCTTTCCTGCTTTGATACCAGAAAGGTGCACCATCCCAGAAAAGGGTGGTGAAGCACTGTTTACTCATTGGCTACAACTAGTTTAAATTGTAAATTCATTCATGTTCCAGTGGTTATGACTTGGTTACAGTGGAGTTGATAAGTTAGTTCCTTATCAAATTTTAGGTTTAAGATTATAATGTTTAAACTTATTCTCATGAACATTTTTCTAAATTTTTAGCATAGTTAAAAATGAAAGTAAAGGTTGTGTGTTACAGTAGAACCTCCATTATCGAACCTCCATTACCTGGGGCATCGCTGCAGGTAAGGTTGGTTGGATGGTCCATCAACCTCAGGGGGGACCAGCCCACCCTGATTATAGTGTCTTTATATTCTGGAGTGGAGATAAAGTCTGATAATCACAAATTGTAACATCTTTTACAGTTATCACACAGAATGGTTGATGTTGAAAATTTCTGCATTTCTTCCAAATTCAAGCATTGGGGTGGGTCGCAAGGGTCAGGTTTTCCCAAGGGACGCACATGGCTGAGTTGCACCAATTTTTCCAAACACCCGAGTTATCCGAAGTCCCTTTTTCATCAACATACGAGAAATTTGACTGTTTTTAGTCTAAAATAAGATACCAAGCTGGCTTTATTTCTGTTTTCAGAAAGAATTTGGACCAAAATCATCTTGTAATCCGTTTGTCTGCCTAAAACACAGTCACCAAACAAAAAATTCTATTTATGTGAAAACCCCTCATGACAGGGATTGACAGAATTTAATTTTGGGGAAATTATTGCTTCCCTTGGTCACCTAAACAAGACAAATCAACAAAACAATGAATGATGAATCCGCTTACAACCTCCTCTAGTGCGTACTTATAACAAACAAAAAAACACATATGTACAATTAAAACATGGTAAGAAAGAGACAACGACTTTGTTCAGTTTGCAGCCTTGGTGGAGAACTCCAGTGCACCACTGATATTTACGTGTTATTTACTGGTACAGTAGCGACTTGAAGACATCTTGCCACCTCTCCATGTTTGGGAAGTTTTTTATAGTTCAGGCAGCCCGAAGAATTTTTGCTAAGCACGGGGTACGCGTGGTATCCAGACTTATTCGCTGTCCAGACCCCAAGGAGTAACAGACAAACGAACCAGTCAATGCCATGTGTAATGTACCCACTTGTAAAAATTTACCAGACTCCATTCACAATCGGATCCTAGATACTGGTACAAATGTTGTGTATTGTATCAAGTGCAAAGAGTGCCCAAATATCTACCTTGGCCAATGCCAAAGGGCTCTTGGAGTCCACAAACAGGACCATGCAGGGGCCATTGCAAGAACAAACAAATCCTACGCATCGACTAAACACTCAGAGGAAGTCAACCACGTCGTGGATGTCCAAAACACCACTGTGATACAGAGAGAGCCGGTAGAAAAAAATAGAACACAACTAGAAGCATACACGATTACTGTTAACCGGATGAGAGCAATGAACACTATAAAAAACTTCCCAAACATGGAGAGGTGGCAAGATATTTTCAAGTCGCTCCTGTAAATAATACATAAATATCAGTGGTGCACTGGAGTTCTCCAAGATGGTGGACTGAACAAACTCGTTGTATCTTTAGTATCATATTTTTTATTGTAAGTACGCACTGGACGAGGTTGTGGAAGGTTGTATGAGGGCTCATCATTCATTGTTATGTTGATTTGTTTTGTTTAGGTGTCCAAGAGAAGCAATAATTTTCCAAAAATTAAATTTCTTTGGCGTTTTGCTCTTATTGTTCCTCAATCCCTGTCAAGATGGGTTTTCAAGTAAATATCTCACACACCACAAATTAATTGATGTTGGAAAATCTGTTCTATTAGAAGTGTACCTTCTTTGTTTTGCATGCAGATTAATTTCCTAACTCCTCTTGGTTCAAATTAGTTCAACAAGTGAATTCAACTAGTTCAACTTTTTAGTGAATTAGTTATTACTGAATTTATTGCAATTGTTATTAGTTACGGGGCAGAGCGATGACACCGAATACTTAGCTAAATTAGTAATTTTGTGTGCCCATTTGTTCATTTTGTCTGTTTGGCACATAATACAGCCAGGAATTGAAAATGATTTTCAGGTAGTTGCACATATTAATAAGGGAAATGGTAACTTTAATTTCTTAGTGACTGCTTACATATATATTCGACACGTATGCAGTGTGTTAGCTATTGAATGTGCAGGTAAGGCAGTTGCACTGAGGCCTTAAAATGAATAAAAAGCCTAATTATTAACAACACCAAACTGCCAAGTAAAAGGACACTTCAAGTTGTGAAAATCAGGACAATGAGAAAGCTGGTCCTCAGTGCTTATTTATATTCTGATTCTAAATCATGTTTCATTACTGTTTTATTGTAAAACTGTTTGATTGCAACACGTCTACCAACAAGTCGCACAACAGAGAAAGACGTAGAACTAAAATTTACAACGAGACTCTCAAGGCCCTGGCCTAGGTCCCTCAGTTTTGGGATCCCCGTAGTCCTGTCTTGAATTTTAAACACCAGTTTTCGAAATAAAAGGGAAAAATAATTGCAATTGAATTATTTAATAATTAACTACTCGTGTTCAGGCAAAAAAAAAGCGGTTTATGAAGTAAGCATAAATTTGAGAATGGTAGAAATAAAAGTACACACAGTTACAACGTGCAGCTTTCATTGCAACAGTTTTGTGCATGCGTAGGTCGATCAGCAAAGGTCTACGTTATCTAATCCAACGTTGGACAATAAAACCGTTGGAGAAAGAAATGCGCAAATATACCTAAGAGACAGTTGCGGTAATCAATCAGAGTATAAACTAGAAAACGCTTACAAAGTGAACGACACAGAAAGTGTACAAGCGTAAAGCTTTGAACTTGTTTTCTCGTGTCAATCTTGGAATCTATATACCCTCTTCGTGGTTTCCTTCCCTATTCCCGTTTTCCCCTGAGTGCCTTAAATAGGCGTTGTTTCTACAAAAAAAATAAAAACATGCTGACACACTCTACACAAAAAGAAGAAAGCACGATATTCCATGGGTCAGTGTTGTATTCCATGGGTCACTGCAGTATTGTTTCTACAAAACCACACTTACAAACAGGACGAACAGAGGAGAAAGGTAGGGCATTTCAGGGGCCAGGGCCTGTGGTATTGTTTCTTCAGAAAAACATGTGTGGCACAAATGGGAAAAGAGTGGTCATTCCATAGGTCAGAATTTGCAGTTTTGTTTCTACGAAACGTACATCTGACACATTCGAAGTACAAGGGATAGTGGTAGGGCATTTCACAGTTCAGGAACTTCTGCATGGTTGTGAGCGAGAATGGAAATCATATGTCCCTGTACACTCTTTACTGATGAACAAAGTGGAAAATGCCACATGGAGGAATTAGTATGGTGTCCGAGTCCAACAAGGATTCACAAGTCAAGTCTAGCATTTTCCCAATTAGCAAAAAACAAGTACTACTTCTACTTAGTAATTGTATTAATTACTGTATTTCTTTTTCTCTCATTTTCTTTTCAGTGAATTGTATCAGTTGATCAACAATTCTGTTCCAAGTATCTTGGAAATTTTGCAAAAGGCGTCCCCCATCACGTTCTTTGCGCCATCCAATGAGGCCTTTCATAATCTTCCCGTCGCTCAACGCCAGATGCTTCTGAATGACTCGGAAGCTACTCGCAAGGTAAAGAAGTGTATGCAGCATGAACCAGTAACATTTTGGGGCTGCAGCCAGACACATCCGACAGGCTGAAAAAAATCTTTGCGCTGAGATTTTTGTTGCTTTCATTCCATAATGTTTCTCCTTTATTAAGCATTCTTAAATCACATACTCTAAATTAATAATTGCATTATTAAAATTGTGCAATGTTTTTATTTATTTGTTAAATAATAATATCTTCGAAAGGAGAGCAGCTAGAAACTGACGAAACGTGTAAAAATGTTTGTAGTGATAGTTTCATTTTATGACCCCCCTGCCTTAGTCAGCTCTAGTCGGTGAAAATAGAAATAAGTTGGTCAGAAAATTCTGTTAAAAAATTCTAATCATATACAACGAATGATTAACTGTTCACTTGAATGTGCTAGTGCAACAAAAATTGCACAACTCTGAAGATCAGAAAGTGAGAGTAAACACTTTCAGCCAAACTCACAACAAAATCAATGCATGAGAGTTGGTATTTGGCAAAGACTTCTTAATAAATATGAGATGTACGGTATTAAGTAGTACAAATATCAGCAAGGGTTAATAATAGTGGGAGAGGTTCACTAAACGAGGAAAATCCAGGCAACGCCAGTGGAGTGAACAATACTGGTTAGTCATTATTTTCATGCTGTATTCGTAATGTCATCTAACAACGTAACAACCGATTGTTTTCGCGCGTACAGAACGAATGTATGCATGAGTGAATTGATTCAAACCATTTGGCATCAACAGCAGCTATTTACGTCGGATACACAACTGGGACCTAGTACACGTCCATACATTTTCCACTGTGTATACAATTTTAGAGTTTGGTGTTTCAATAGATACCTACGCTGTAAAAAAAATAAAGGGAAAGCAATAACTTAAAAAAGTACGGAAAATAGAATAGCTGAATTATGGTGCAGTTCATCTTGTTTCCAGTAGCTGGTACTGCTCACTTATATTAACTGTTCTTGTCAATCCCAAGAGCTAGTAGACACAGAACCAAGATTGTATTATGGCTGGCTGAGACAGATGCGTGCCGTTGCTTTTTGCAGACGCACTTCAAAATATCTGGTTATTAAGAGTCGTCAGCAATATAGTCATGGGTACACTGTGTAGATACTTTTGCTTCCTAAATTAATGTGCCATGTTCATTTTTTCCAGCTGCTGGAACTTCACATTGTGCCACAGTCACTTCATATTGAGACCATCGCCCACCAAGTGAGCATGTCCGTCACCGTTCACGACAACGTTCGTAAATTGGCTCTCCGTGTGCTTGATGTTAACGTACCTCCATACAAAAGTAAGTTATCTGGTTCTTTTATGAAGCAAGCTGCTAAGCCAGGGCGGGAACAATTGACTGCCCCTGGTAAAAGTAGCCAAGGTATATTCAGGGTTGTGCAGGAAACCTTTCACAGTTTGTGTTATGGTTCAGTTTTAGATGGAGTTTTTTCCATGATGTGGCTGAAGCACTGATGCACTTCAGAGGAGAGTTGTTGTTAGTGATACGGGTTGTTTATAGGTAGAGCTACTGAAGGTTCCATAAGCGTCACTGCTTACAGCACACTCTTGTGCTGAGATTGATGTGTCTTAAGGGCAAATTCAGTAACACACATACCAGCCATTTCAACAATATTTTATGCAAAGCCGGCAGAGATTAAACGGCATCACAGCGAGTGCTACGCTACTTTTTCAAGAAGTGCTATGGCCTCTAAAAATTAATTAAGTGGACTTTCTCGGGAGTGGTGCTGAAAAAAATTGACACGAGTGGTTGGTGTTTTTATTTTACATTACATTCGTGATTTTTCAGATACAGGCGATGGCTTTTTTTTTACGAAACAAAACGAAACCAGTAGCATGTATTTTGTTGTGGAGTACTGTATCCATGTTTTAATGCCAGGATCAGCATTCAACGGTTGCCATGTTTGATATAAGTTGTTCTTTAGATCTAAATTTTTAGTTGTGACGTGTCTCTGAAAGACTCTAGATTCGTTTCGAGGCGATCATGTGAATGGAGCATAGAGCTGATGTGGTCATCGGCTCCAGGAAATGTATGCTGAAAGTGCTGACGTACGATTGCAATTTTTTTAGACAGTCTCAAAAAACGTTTCGTGCATTAAAAAAACACCCATCGCGTGCGCTGCCGAGAACCACTTAATAAATTTTTAGTGGCCTTTTCAGAAAGAATGTACCAATATAAAAAACTGAATAACATCTATGGTTAGAACACAGTAGTGTTGCACTCTAAAGTCTTTTGGTACAGAAAGGAGAACGGGTACAGGAGCACTGTCTCACCGTACCACTACGTGTTTGCTCCGCCAGGCATGATTTTATGGTGTGTCCTTCATGGGCTAGATATCGCTCACTTTGCTGTGCTTCACCAGAGCCAAAAACCCATATTTTCCTAAATACTTATATGGTTTGCACTAGCCTGAAAAAAACTTTAAAAGTGCTGGGAAAATAGGTTAGAAACAGGGGCGGCTAAAGGTAAAATTTGCTAGGTTTTTGGTCCTCCCCCCCCCCCCCTTGGCATCCCATCGTCTTCTGTTGCTCCCCCCACCCACATCTATTGGCTATTAGACCACATATTGAATCTTGGCACCACCTTCCATCTGTAACCATGGGACTTCACCGAGGTACTAATTATTAAAGACCCAAGTTTTATTCAATTTTTATACTTTTCAACGTTTTTATATCGTAGCTAGATGAACACATTCGTCTTACACTTAAGAATTATAAACTTACTGTCTTTGATAATTCAGCTGACTCCATTAACTGATATTTTCCAATGAATTTTTTTTATTTTGGGTAGTTGTATAGCAACATGAATAACAAAAATAATTGAAACTGTCAGCAATTCAATTTTATATTCGGATTTCCTTAAACCAAGAATAAAGAATAAATTATTGATGAAACATATACCAAACATACCCAGTAAAAAGATATAGAATTCAGTGCAGTAGTCGGTCAAAAAAGAGAAAGGTTTTATGATCAGAGAGAAGCTTCTTCATTATGGTTACTGTTTATTTTAATGTATGTTGTGTTTTTCTTGTTGTGAAGCTTATCTTATTAAAAATAATTCTACCCGTATGTTTAGGGGCTATTATTAGCCGTCTATGGGTTGTTATATATCAGCTGTAGTTGCTAAAACATAAGATGCTCATTTGTCAATACTGGCTCTTGAGCACACCATAAGAGGTACTGCTAGCTGTAGTTTTCCCGCTTAGTATCTGATATAAAAGCCCGTAAACACATATCGACATGGCCTGTGTTTATTGGCAGTTTTATATCGCCCTCAAGCCTTGATAGAACCACAGCCACTTCACCCTAACATTACATAGGCTAGACTAATTCTTGTCTTCTGAAAAATTTTCTTGTAGCATTATTCCGACAAGCGTCATTTTAACGGTTCCAATTTCTTGCAGTTATTGTAACTCAAGATTTCTTTCCCTTCTTGCTGTGTTGTGTATTTGTCAAATTTCAAATAATGTGCATTTTATTTATGATAGCATTTTACCTGTTTTATCTGGTTTTTCTTCTTCTATTTTTAGATTACACGGTTGAAGGTGGAGGAGTTAATGCTACAATCATAACTCCAAACATCATTGCTAAGAATGGAGTAGTACACATTATTAACCGAGTGCTCGGTATTCCTACAGACTCAATGTATGAAATGTTGAGGAACGATGACGAAATGAGGTGAGTGTAACGTTTTACCTGTAGCTTACCCTCTGTTCACTTTCACCCAGAAAGTCAATTTGAACAAAAAATAAAAATAATTTGTACCCTGATAGTGGAGTATGGAACCATACCTCAATGTTTCGTTCTTCAGTCACTCAAACTTATTTACAGTGGGAAAAAAATATGATGAGTGTGACTGTACCTCAGCGAGATATTTGTATTTTTAAAGACATTTTCCTAGCTACCTGTAGGCCCAGTACTGCAACAGTGGAGGAGGGATGGTAACTCGTACCCAAGGCCCAGTAGCGCAACAGGGGAGGAGGGAGGGTATCTTGTACCCAGAGACCAGTGGTGCAACAGCGGAGGAGGGAGGGTACCCTCGTACCCAGGGCTAGCAACAGAATAACCTGGGCCTGGTACAAACTGAGTATCGGGAGCCTCATTTGTTGCTGGGGAGTGCCATAAGCTCCCCTGTATGGTGTGAGGTGAGCCCTGTAAGCCAATGCACTTACCTTGTTTCAAGAGCTATTTGATGGAATTTGTAGAGGATTACAAGGCAAAACTCACGTTTAAATAGTATAAAATTCTTTTCAAATATAACATTAGTGATGTATAACATTAGTAATATTGAAAAGTTCAACAATTAAGCCTCAAGTCGAATTCTCTGGGCCCCTAAATTCGTACCTGGAGGGCACCAGGGTTTCTCGTTGTGACTTCTCTTTGCTCGGATACTCCACGCATGCCACAAGGAAAATTACTTTTCGTATATCCTTAGTTTCTTTTTCGTAGGTACTTACGGAGTAACTTCTCCTAAGCTAATTAAAAACAAAAACATTAAAACACAATGACTAGCATATACATCAATTTAATGATTACAGTGGAATGGAGGGTATGGCCCAGGTGTAGTACGGTAGACATCTGCTGCCTTGCCCTCATAGAATTCAGATTCTCATTGACCAGATAAGCAGTACCGATAAGGTGCGGGGCAAGGTGGCCTGATGGTTAGCAAATCTATGTCATACGCCAGGAGTCCAGGGTTTGAGCTTGCCCTCAGCCACCCCCCTGGTATTTTTAGGAAGAGGAGGGCCCTGTGAAACCTCATGCTCTTGTCGATTGCTGCACATAAAGCATCGTCTGAATTTACAATTAGAATTGCCTAGCAAAATTGTCTGTCTGGCCTTCTGGTATCATGGCTTGGGCTGGAATCAAATCAAACTTTCAGGCACAAGGTTAAAAGTTCAGGGCTTAAAGGTACAAGTTAAAAGGAGTTGCATACGAGTTCATGAAATGTCCTTTACGTAGAATCAATAATTGGAGTTCTTTACTCATTCTGTGCTTCATGTGTTCTGCTTACTTGTTAGTGTTATTTTGTTTTTGTTGTCGAATAATTATTGTAATGTTTTTATATTTTATCAGTATGACGTACAAACTGGGGCAACAAGACTACTACAATGAACAATTTCGCAACATGGATCGGACTTTCACCTATTTTGTGCCCAATAACATTGCGTGGATCAAAGTGCAAAAATACATGCCTTCTGAATACAAGAAGCTCTACTCCAGCCTGCAGAGTTACCACGCACACAAGGTAACGTTACAAGTAAGGTTAATTGTCAGTGCTTTGTAAGAAGAAAGTTCTTTTGTTTCATTACAAAGGTGTCATTCATGTAATTTTGTGTGATGAGACTGGTTTTCAATTGCCACTGTTGTGTTTTGAGTGACGTGGATTGCCACTAGGCAATGAGTGCCAGTTGAGGGCAAAGGATTGACCAATACTACATGTACTCGATACGATCTAGTCTGATTGATACCTTCCTTATATAATTTGCCAATACTGATATTTCTTGTTCTACCTGCAGTTTTGTGAATAATTATTTTCAAAACCATCAAGTACAATAACAGTAACAACACCACCGTAATTTAAAACGTGGCTGTAACCAACCTCGCCTCTCCTGCGACAGTGAGGATAATTTCTAACTAACTAGTCACGTACCAAGATGTAGCAATGTCACTCAAGCATTCCAGGTAGAGAAATATGCGAATTCACAAAGAACTAGACACAGTACGTCAAACTCAGTATATTTCTTGGTTTGTTACATCATCTGAAGCGGACTGCCTATGGAGATGAACCAAGGGCGGATCCAAGGGAGCGTCCACGGGGGCTGCGGCCCCTACAAGGCAAATGAACACGGAAAAATTGGCGAAATTTCTGAAAAGATGCAGGTAAATTACGACAAAAATACACGAAGACTTAGAAAAATCATCCTGCGGCCCCCTCCAAGACTTCAATCTGGATCCGCCCTTGAGATGAACTAGCTCAATTTACAAGTTTTTTTTTAAGGAGATAGAAGTCAAGTAAATGGAGAGATGAAACTCTGGCATTCAATCTTGGAAACATCCGATGACTGCAGGGGACTGAGATAATATCCAAATAGTCCAGAAGAGATACCGTAGCCTCTCAACAAGTCTGGTAGTCTCTCAGACTACACTCATTAGCCCAGACTGATGGGGATGTGCCAGTGTCTTCTGTTTGGTCATTGACCAGATCATCTTCTACTGAGGCTTAATGGCGCGTCGACAGCAAGGTCATTAGCGCCAACCTCAGTCAGCGTGCAGTGGCCCGGATGACTAGGTTGCACCAATCAGCCACAAAATGACCACACAATGTAGGTCTACTTCGGTGGCAGCCAGCGCTCATGGGAAGTGGCTAGGCTTGAATTTGGTGTATAGGTTGGAAGGAAGAGGATTGGGGGTTTACTTAAAAAAAAATCACTCTTTTTCTTTTTAAGAAATGGTATCGTATTGCACTTGAATTTATGTAAAAGTTCAACGTCATGATAGTGAAGTTTCAGTAAAATCACTTCCCATAATACTTTAATGGGAGAAGTATTTAAACATTCCATTATTTTCAGCGAATTATAGCTGGTGCATATGCAGGCTGGTTGCAAAACAACATTGTTGTGATGCACTTAGAAGCTGTCATGTCATCGGCAAGCTGGTTAGCATCTCTCCTAGATATTAGGATAAAGAGACTGAGCCTAAACTAGAATACGACAGCTTGGCATCGTTTGTGCGAGAGGTATGCTTATATGTGTTGCAGTTTTAACTATGACAGTACCGTATAGGCAACTCTCAACCAGCCTGCTGCTTGCTCTCACCTCAGTGGTGTGCGTGGCCAGGGACGTACCGGGGGGGGGGGGCCAGGGCAAAGTGCCCCTTTTAAAAAAAAAGTGCCCTTTTTTGGTGGAGTGGTGGTGTAAATTAGCCTAAAAAATGCAAAAAAAAAAAAGGACAAGAACGGCTAAGAAAGTGGTGCAAAGAGGGGCAGAAATGGTTAAAGTCCCGCAAAAGAGGGGTAAATAAAAGGTTAAAAAACACCAAAAAAAAAAGGTCCCCAGAAAAAAGTTTGCCCCCGTTCTCTCGGGGGCCTGTGCAGTGTGCACGTCCCTGTGCGCGGCAGAGAAGCTTATCGTTGGTTTACAAACAATTCTGCCTTTCTTGGAAGCGTTGATTGCAGTACAGGCGTAGTGATCAGAGATGAGTAACATTTAAATAAACTGTAAAATTAATTGAGGGAAAAAAGGCAGATGATGAAATATTAAGTGATAGTTGTGATTTACATTATGAGTTCAGGATTTAGGTTAGGCTTTACGTAACCTGCCTAGCCAAAGACCACCAATGATCTACTTGCATATAAAAATATATACAGAGTAGCCATCAAGTTTACTTGCATATGGCGCCAGCCAGTAGTGGCACCATATACTTTATTTTTTTTAATATATTTTTTTGAGCCTTAAGTCAGCCGAAGCAACTGAATGATTGTGTGGTGGCTGAATCGGCTCAATTTTAAACATTACCAGACTTTTTTGAGAGAAGAAATATCTGGTAAAGGGAGGAGCCCATCTGGGAATTGTACTGGGAAACCTCCATTCATTGTAGGGGCCGAAATATTGTCCAGAATTGGCCAGAATAGTTCCCATAGCCACTGAAGGAGCATGGTAGCCTCTCACGCTGCCCTGGCCGGCAGCCCTGGTGGGGGCTTTGCTAAATTACTAATGCTGAATTCCTAAGCGTGTTTGGAAAGAATAATCCTGGTATTAGCTTCATCCACTTTTCACACTTGTTATAAGTTAAAGGGAAAACTGCAAGGTTCCCCTTGCAGACTCCAGGGTTCTTTCGATGAGACTGTTTTGACAGTTCAAAACGTTGTTTATTTGCCCTGATACTTAAGATGATGCTGTCATCTCGAGAGCTGAATGGGGAGAGATGTTGTGTTTCGCGCTCAGACGCGCGTCTGTATTTCGGAAGGCCGACTGTGTGAGTTTGCGTCAGTGGGTCGCTTCGGCATTCCGCACAAAACAATATGATTTACATGTGTTTACCACAATAATAGGTATTTTTAGCTCTCTGAAATACAAAAAGAATAATTACATAGGTGAGACTAGGATGTTTACATAGGTGAGACTAGGAGGGGCGTCCGAACGAGGGTAGGACAACATATGGATGTCAGTAGGAATGAAGTGTATAGCAACACCATCGTTACCCATCACATGATGACGAAGCATGAGATTGGCCGGGGAAGAAGTACCACACTTCTAAGATCAAATGTCCCATATGATAGGTACTTGAGGGAACTGGAATCCTTTGCACTCCAGCAACGTGTTAAGAATAACGCCGTTTTGATGAACACTCAAGGCCCATCCAATCCGGGAATTTGTTTCCTCCTTTGAGATGAATTTTCCAAGCGACTCACGAAGCAGTGGTCGAACGAGCATGAAAAATATACGAGGCCACGCCAGGCACAAGCGCAGATTTCAAACGCTGATTCCACGGTGGCAATGTAGTTGACGAAAGTTTGAGCTGTGTAGGTTAGGCCTGATGAAGAAAGACGTCGTCGGTCGGTTGAAAATTAGCAAGAATACTGGTACAGTATTTGTTTCTGAAAATGTGCGTAACAATCTGTTTTCCACAATCGAATGATCAAGAATGCAGAACTTTCAGAGTAGAAGCCGTTACGGAATTCTCAATAATTAAAGTATGTTTTGTACAGCATTTCCTACAATAAAAAGAAAGACTTTGAGGTTTACCAATGTTAGTACCAGTTCTTGCCACTAGATGATGCTGTTAGAAAATTGTGTCTTCCAGGTACGAATAAATATATATACACGTCTAGGACATGGGAGTGCCCATGTTGTAACTATTGCTTCATATTCCATCTCTCGCCACAAGGTCATCTGGGAGAGAAGCTGTCGGTTTTGTTTCTCAGATACAGGCCAGTTGATTCAACATCGCTAGAATCTTATTTTACCAGAACTAAAAGGCATCAATTTTCTGCACGCGCGTGAACTGGCGTTGAGTCGGGAGGCGAAACACACTATTTCAACCTCCTTTGGCCTTGGCTTGCAGTAGTCTTCTGCTTGGCCGCTTTATGCTCGGGGAACATTGTTGCAAGCGTAGGTGCGCACGCGTGGATTAATCATTACCGGAGTGGTATTTTTCCGCATCTATCAAATAGGTTATAACCTAAACTCAACCTATATTACCAATATTATAACCTATATTTTTAACGTGTGTTATCCGAGAAAATAGTTACGATCAGTCATTCCAAACTGACCGCATTGGGTCGCGACCATGAATGAGAGATGGAACCTACGATAATATTACCACTCTACGATAATATGGACACTCTCTTTCATGTCTCTCCTTTGTCAATATTTAACTTGTTTGTGTGTATTTTAATTTTTAGCCCTAAAAAAAAAGAACATGAAAAACAAACATTTGATCAAAATGGCAAAGATATAACATTTAAAAAACGTACAAGTTATTTAAACTGCAGTTGGGTTAACACACTTTACTAAGAACAGCTTTTTGTAACAAGAAATGGTACTAAAATTGGTAAATCTCAATTTATTTCTCTTTATTGTATAAACGGATTGTATGTAACGGATTTTTATTGTTCTTTTGTACATCAGAGAGTAAAAAAAAGGGCTTGTATTGTAATTAACTGATCTAGATCACTGTATTTGCATTAAACAGCATTTTGGCTCATTTCATTTAGAAAACTTGTATTGGAAGATCGCAAACACCGTTTACAGTGGTTTAGGTTAGACATCACAAAATTAAGGAAAACACTTTACCACCAAACGAAACAGTAAAACAAGTCCCTTGACATTTTCGGTGAAGTTAGGGTCATTCACTTCATCAACAACAAAAACGTAAATACATGCAACTTCTTAATGCTAGAGCACCCATAAGTTCGAATTTCAAACAGTCGCGCTATTCCTCACAACTGATCTGATTGCTCACCATCTGATTGTCTGCTTTACCAGGGACAATCGAGACATTAGTTTCGAACTACACCAGAAGGAATGCTGCATAGGCAGAGGCATTCCTTTTCAGTCTGGCCACCCACGCTCTGCTGAAGGCGCTCCTGTCCAATGAACTGATTAGGATCATTGATCACTCCTCTTATGATGACACAGCCGGGACTTTCCATAAGAGAGCGAAAACTGCACTTCTGCAGAGAGGTCAACCCACACACCTGTTTATCGCCGAGTCACGCAGAACGTGGAGCAGAAGACAAGACGAGGCAAAAAGTAAAAGTAAAGGACGACACACTAACAGAAGTGTTCATCTTTGTACCAGGATGAAGTGGTGGAGTTTGTAGTGCTTTTTCTGGACATGGTGTTAGATGTTTCGTAAGGTATCCACCTAAACTGAAAAAGCTTCACCGTAAGCCAACCACTACAGAGGGTTCTGCAAAGATCACTGAGCTGAGCTCCCACCTTTTCCTCCCTCTCCCCCTCCCCTCTATCACCTCCTGCCGTTCCTACCCATCGCTACGCCACCAGGCCCCAGTCTAACAGAGCCTGGCGTTGCACCACCAGGCACCCTTCACCGCCCTCAGACCCTGCCCCTACTCCTGACCCAGTTTCTAGTCTCCCCTCACATCTGCGATGTAGGAAGGGTGTTGTGTACTGCGTGCCCTGCAGAGACTGTGAAAGTGTGTAAATCGGAGAGACGATTCACCAACTTCATGTGAGGATTCGAGAGCACATGGGAACCACTCGTTGAAGCGAAAAGCTGAATGGGATAGGACAACATGCTATGATCCATCAACATAGCATTGTATAGGAAAAAACATCAGTGCTATTGGCCTTTAACTACTCGCAGGAGGCACACCTCCGTGCTCTCGAGTCACCAGCAATCCTCCAGTTCAGAAAGAACCAGGTTTCTCTCATGAATCTTGCCAGTGAGGCCTACAATTTTATTGACAGAACAGTGGGACCAGATCTGACACGCACTCTGGACAAGCTGTGGGGCCTGGCGACTTGAGTTTGATATATGTAGACCGTGTATATGATCAGTGGTGAGCAATAGTGCGGCCATTTGAAATTCGAACTTGTGAGTGCTCCAGCATGTAGAAGTTGTCTGTATTCATGTTTTTGTTGTTGATGAAGGTGAATGACCCTAACTTCACCGAAACTTTCAAGGGACCCGTTTTACGGTTCCGTTGGGTGGTAAAGTGCATTCCTTAACTTTGAATATCTAAAGGCTTTAAGAAAGCTGTGTTAGAAAGGGAATTTCATTGCTTTGACATGCAGATTTAGGCTGAAAAAAATCCATTCATGAACTATATGCAAAGGAAAGAAACTATGCAAGAACAGTGTTCTCTCTTGTAATGGATTTACAAACCAGAAAAGGGATGCAAACTTAAACAGGAGTAAAGTTTGTTAAGATGACACAGGCTCGGATTGGCCATAGTGCCATTGTGCCCCATCACAGGTGTCCTTTGGCTACCTCACTACGGGCGCTCCTTAGGTAACCAAATTTTTCTTATTTCCCCCGAAGAAAAATAAATGGATTGCTTGTCCACTGGTGACGTTAGATTTCAGGTACAATAATCCCCAACTATTTTCTCCTTCCTTTAACATGAGTTTTCTGCGTGTTTTTACCTCCCCCCCCCCCCCCCAACAAAAAACCACTGGCACCCACCTCTGCCCTAGAAAATAAAATTCATAAAAAAAAAATTCCTTGAAATATAAAATGTTTGTTAACAAATGCACTGCGTAGCCAGAAGTAACGGTAGAATAGAATATGAACATAAGACAGGAGTTTTGCTGAAGGGGTGTGGAGCGAAGACGAAAAAAACTGGTATGTCACTGCCATGCAGCATTATGCATGTCGAAAATGGAGTCTGGAGCGAAAGAGACGTTAAGAATACCCTCGCCACGCCACACCCCCCCCTCTCCCTTCCAAAAAAAAAACTGTACTTGAGGTACATACTTAATCAGACTTAAGTTCCTGGTAGTACACATGATGCCCCTCTCCATCATTTATCTGAATGGCACAGGCGCCCCTTCCTACCCAGTCCGACTGTGAGACGACATACATTACAGCTTTGTGTAAGAATTATACCGAATTGTCATTGCATAATAGTATTGTTTCTCTTGGTGATAAGGTGGTTGTACCATCATGTCTAATGGATAATGTCATAAATCTTGCACATGAACGGCAACACGGTATGGTGGGAATCTACCAAAGATTATAGCCATCGATTTGAAATGAAGATCAAGTCTTGTCAAGCTTGTTAGATAAACAACCAAACTGTCATTGTAAGAAACCCACTAGTGTTGCCTGTAGAATTTCTTGATGAGCCATGGTCAAATTTGGGGATTGCTATTGTCAAACCAGATTATACCTAGAGGATGTACACCATAACACCTGTTGATTACCACTCTTAAGTGGCCTGAAGTCACATTCGCTGCTATGCCACTTCTGAGACTGTGATTTCATTTTTGAAACGGTGTTTAGTCATGAAGAGTTTTCAAGGTTTTGGATAATGGACCTCAAGTTATTTCAAATTCATTTACCAGTTTTTTAGCTGAACGTAATATTACCCACAATACTTTTGCTGTTTACCATCCGTAGGGCATTCGTGCCATTGCATTCAATCTGCTAAATTTGCTCACGAACCTTTGAAGGAGCCAATCTTAAATTGTTTAAGCATTTATGGCTGCATGGACACTACATGCAACTACAAGTGTCACATCTCTGTTATTATATGGTAGACATATGCGTACCAAACTTGTCATTAAAAACACTACAAAAAATGTTCGATCACCAGGCCTGAACATGGTTCATAAAAAGGTTGAAAACAACAAAAATTTACTAAGTGCATATTTTCTGCCGATTCTAGTAGGGGTGCAAAAATTCCTAGCTTTAAAGAAGGTGACTGCATACGTGTAAAAAGGCATACTGTTGTGCGCAAAGATCAAAGCAAATTTTCAGTGCTTATGAAAATTTCTAAAAACTTAGGTCTAACTTGTATGTTACTGCCAATGAAAAATGATGGAATGCCAAAGATTTAGCCCTTTTTTTTTGCATCAGATTAAATGAAGCATTGACTTTATTGGTTGTGGTGTGTGATGGTAACCAAAATGTAAGTGAATGTAATTAGACGTTCTAAGCCGAATAGAATAATTCATGTTGATGGTAAAACTACTATGTGAAAAGACCTAGAATACAGTCGTTATAATATTTAACTTGCTAAATTTTATGTGGCCTACACCGTGAAATTGTTAAATGTGCAGTACTGGTACTAATTTTTAAAAAGAAAGATATTGTGACGTCATTCTAATCGTAATGCGTCTCACAGATGTCGCCACTTACTGTCGTTTTTGGTCTCTCTCTCACTTCTCTGGTCCATCATATGATGAGAGCAGGTGATCATGTCGTGATTTCTACTGTAAATATTGTATGTATTGAAACAGTTCATTAACAAATGAAGTATGAGTAAACATCAACCTGCTGCTGTTAATTCCTTCATCTAGTGTAAACCACTTGATACAACACTCAAGCTATAATCAGTCCTGCTGCGATAAAGTGGTGGAATTACTGGGTCAAACATTAGAAACAGGAATTACTGGCACGTTAGAAACTGGCTCAATAAACAGTTTCCTTAAACCACCTTATGGCATACTTTCGTAATGCTCTGTGAAGAAATATATTGATTTCACCATTTTTGCTTCTTAAGGTCAAGATGGTGAAACCATTATGTCATATTTCTGTCAACCTTTTATTTTGCTTGTGTGTAGACTTCTAAATGATAATTTAAACCAAAAAAAATGTTTCTTTGCAGATCTTGGACCGTCATTTGACTACTCTTGGCGTCTTCAACGTTGATTCTCTGGCGAGGCTAGGGAATATTCAGATGATACAAGGTTCAATGATCATCAGGAAAGAACCAGTACCTGGAAGCCAATCAGGTAAGGCAAAAAACTGTCTACTGTGTGCAACACCTGTGTGCAGTTCTAATGTATAGCACCATCAGGCACGCAGCTAAGATAAAAATATAAATTACAAACCAAACCAATAGAACTATGGATTAGAGTAACTACATTGTAGAAGTGCTGAGCAACCAAACTTTTGTTGAATGCAGTAAGGTTTTGTGTAAGCACAGCTTCACTGGTTAAACCTTTGCTGCCTTCGCTAATCTAATTCATTTGTTTTTAATTTATCTGTGTGTCCGTAGGTCACTCACACAATTTAAACCGCCTTTCCCTTAGTTTCTAGTTGCGACGAAAACCACTACACTCTCCTTGCCTGCCTTCCTCCCAGTCCCCAAGGTTACATCACGAAGCTCGCATTGTGCCTTGGAACTCAGTTTTTGTCCGTTCAGTAACCGTCCACTATAGAGACACTGGGCAGGAAAGGGTTAACTCTTTCCAGTTCTAGGATATAATTTTTGGAAAAAGAATCTGCAAAAACATGTGTAGTCCCATTGTAGTCAGGAATGCTAAGGTAGGCAAAGTGTTCCAATGGTAGAGTATATGAAATCGATGGTCCCCTCTTCGAACATCCAATGGCTGCCATTTTAAGCATTCATCGTGAGGGACAAGCATCTGTCCTAAGTGAAGAGCAGCAATCAGAAGTTGAGCATCATGGTCTGAGACTACACTGCAGTAATTCGTAACGCATTGGTAATCAAAGGATATTAGGCAGATGTAATAAGCACACAGTTGATTAAGTTGCGGAACAGGCCTTAAATTCTTCCTGTAGGCTAAGGGTTCCCACGGAAAGCCGTCACACATACCAACACGTAACTACCTAATGTATAATCTTCTTCTGTCCTAATTAATGACTACTTAATCTGAAGATAAGCCATAAGCCATAACTTATAGTTAAGGGTCTATAGCGACAATGTATTCCTTTAGCCTTAGATGACTAGTCACACAGTACATCCATGATGCTAGAAGTGGTAGTTGTTACGTTGGAAAAAACGTTGACGGGGGAGCAACTGTCAATACTAATCCCAGCAGTCTTCCCAGATGACGTGACTGAGACAACTGAGTGGGTGCGCAAGTGGGTTCTTTAGTACTTTGTGAGAGATTGTCACTTAAGCTGATACTTGACACTGCAACAACACTATCACTGTCTGGTGGCTCTGATGTGCTCAAGGTCGCAAGAAGTGGGAGGAGAAACGACACGGCAATACTACCCAAGGTGGAGGTGGACAAAGAGGCAGAGGTCAAGGTGTGCACCAGCGGTGCGTGTTGGCCTTTGATAGATGTGTCACCACTATCTTTGGTAGATTCTTCTTCATCTTTTGCCACATTTCTCGTAGAGTATAGGTAGGCTAGGACAAGGTCGAGGCGGAATATTCAATGCCATTGACCTCATCCAAGTAGGTAATGTCGCTGGATACTCTCACGATTTCTGTGTAGGCCTTAGGCCTAAATTTGCTTGCTCCGAGATCACTTTTTACTGGGGTAAGAGCTGGATGGTTCTGCAGTGCACCACGCTATGGTCCTGCAGGATTTCTTGAAACCGAACAGCCTTATATATTTGCGCTGCGTCGGTGACGAGTTTACTGCTGCAATGAGCACTCTTAAAATCTAGTACATATGGTTTCTTGCTAGGCTGTATGCAGCGGGTGTCCATCTGGGCGCTGTTGAACGTAACACATACACAATATGTTGCAGGCACAAGAATGCTACCTCATTGGTTGATTGTTGTCGATTATGGCCTCTGACATTTTGTTGGATGATGATGCTCGTATTTTGTAGGATGATGGTGCTCGTGGCGCAGGGTCATCGACTGTATCTCCTTCGGGATTGCACGCTCGTCGTGGAGGGCGATTTCTACCACTGTTGGGGCATGTAGTGGCCAAATGGCCTTCGCGAAGCACAAAAGGCGCCTTCATCCACAGGGGTGGTCGGTTTCCGTGACCCTGTTGCATTCTCAGAAAGTATGACCTAAGCTTTGGCAGTAGACGCATAGATGACCTCCACCGTGTTGTTTAGCGGTGTTGGAACGTCCAGCCCATCTTCTTGGTTCCTGTCAAGTCAGAGCAGGGGAGATTGGACCAATCTGGCATGGTTACTTGGAGTAGGGTGTGGGCTGAAACTTGAGTTATATTAGGTTCATGAAATCTATGCGTCAGGAGGAGATCTCTTCGCTGGCGTACGATCTTCGGAGTGGTGTTGAACACGATGAGGGCCTTAGCAGCATGTGCTTGACCAGTAGGTGGCACACTGTAAGAGTCTAGCATACCAAATGTGAGGGTGTCAACCGGTTCAGACCGTAGAACAGCGAGATCTAAAGGTCTTCCAGACCGAAGTAGTCTCGCTCTCTGGTGTAACTCTCTCTGGAGATAGCTAGGCTAGGATGCTGAACTCTTTGCAAAACGCCCCTTACAGTAATGTTTGGTCACAAGAGGGGTTAAAATGGGATCTTTGTGGGGTCTAAAATAGACCCCACAGTTGGTCCCAACTAGACCTTGTACTGAAACATACTTTATCAATTCAGGGCTTTGTGATCTAACTTTTGCCCCCAATTCGTGACCAACAAGAATTCACAGTTCAGCAGATTCTTCTTACTGACCCGTTTTTGACCAATAAGGGGCATAATCGTGATTTGTCCCAAATAACATCAGTTTTTGACCTGAAACGAATCAAGAAGATTACACTCAGTTTTCCCTTAATTTGATCCAGTATGTGACCAAAAAGGGAACAAGAAGATTTCAGTTAGTTTTGCTCTAAATTGACTCCAGCGTGACCAAAAAAGGCACAGCTATTGACCACAGACAAAAGAAACGTGACAGTTGGTATTTGAATTCAGTTATATTAGTCATGTGAGGTACCGTTTCTAAACTTACTTAAGCTACATCACACTACACAACACCACATTACGCACGTGACACTAGCACTGTGTACTTCTCTATTCACTTACCTTCTCTGCCATCCTCCCTTGCTGATGTGCATGCTTGTGATGGGATACCCTGTAGCAACTCGTTCCTACATGACACATTTGGCTCTGCATGTACACTTTCTGTACTCTACATGACCATGTTCATCAAATTGCGACGGAGATCCATTAAATTTTTCATGAAATGGGTCAACTTTTGCGAAATCGCCGATAATGCTTTTCCAAATTATTTGAGCTATTCTTAAGTTGTGAAATGTGATGGAGAGCTATGGCGCCATCATCCGCAGGAGCATCATCTTGCATTCTGCATTCCTCTGCACCCATGCTGCACTTTGATTGGGGGCGGTTACAGCAGTGTCCAGGCAATCTTTCTCTTCCACCACAGTGAATATGTTCCCTACCAACAGCTTTAATCTCTGGTCTCTGCATTACTTCACGGTTGTGCTCTTATTTTGTTTTCATTTTTCAATCAGTGTATTTATCTACCTCATAATTTTTACATACTCTACAAGTGGTGTTTCCAATGTCACATTACTTGAGCTTACTGCACTGTGCTACCATTGGTGACAAACAGTCTATTTAAGCAAAGGTATTAGTAATTAAGTTGTTGTAGTCAAGTCGCCCAGTTATACTATCTTATGCGTTCTACATCGGTAATGGGACTGGTCCGCTGTTGGCACAATCACTGTGTAACCAATCGAGCTAGAACCCGATTACTGGCATCCAGAAATGACTACCAACTCTAGTTCTGAGGCAAAGTGCCAGCATCATGTAAAACATCGAGGAACAGTTTAACTTAGTCACAACCCAGCATGCCGGGTCCTGGAAAATCACAGTCTGGCTTTTTGTTGTGACCCTTGCACTGGCATGGATAAATGACAGGACTAGGTGCATTAACAGTATGTCACACGAAACCACATTATTGTGGCTACTTTAAATCTTTCACGTGCATAACTTGCCTTGCATTGTAACGTTTGCCTTCTATTTGTAATATTTGTCAGTCTGATCTCCAATTTGTATACGGAGAGGTTCGGACAGCTAACACGACAGTGGAAACTTCCATCACTGCACAATTTTGTTGTTATATGGAAGACAATAAATAATAAAAAATAATAGTAATAATAAAAGAACCTGACCCTATAACTAAAGTCATGAGTTTTTAATAAATGATAGACAATAACATGAACGATAATCGTACACTGAAAAGAGCAGATTCGAAAAAGCCTTGATGTGACCGGGATTCGAACCGTCAAACTCCAAATCATTGCATACATGCCCTTGTCATATGAGTAATGTGTCCAAGGCCATAGTAAACATTTCCCGAACCCTTGTAGACTGGTCACGTCATCTCAGTGAAATATAACTCCATAACCAATTCTTAGTTCACTGAGTCTACCATAGTTTTTAATGTACTGTTTGCTGTTTTGTATTTCCTTTGCGCATACACAACTTCCTGCAATGTTCATTTGAGTGTTTAATTCATAATCTTTGTTACAGAGTTTGAATACTGGATAGATTGGAAGGGTGAACAAGCCAAGATTTTGCGCCCTGACGTGCGAACAACAAATGGCATAATTCATGTCATTGATACTGTTCTGATGGAGCGGCGAGACATGACCTACAATTCTCACAGCAGTTCAATGTCGGCAACGACGAGTGCCGGTGCATCCCTTTTCCTTCTTTTGTTGCAGCTGATCGTCTAGTTTTACAATTTCTCAGTTTCACTGCTGACAACGCCATCTACCTACATGACCCTGTTGCACGCACTCAGTTAGTTACAGTTGGTCTCTTGTGTTTCGCAACCTACAATTTGCCGATGAAAACTAGCGATTGAAAAGTTTCCCAATTAATCGTGTTTTGCATTGTTCTTGCTTTGTTTTGGTACAAATAGTTTTCACAGGTAATTTTACTCTGTTCGCTACTTTGTTTCTTTTACAAAATTCAGGAAAACCATGTTTTATATTAATTATTATGCAACACAATGAAACAACAAAATAAGTTTCTTTGTGTTATGGTGGAAATGTCCTTCCTGTAGCTTCTTTGATTAAATGGACCAATAAGGAGAAATGCAGTAGGCTTCTTTGTTAAATTTCCGGGACTTCTAATCCTCCTATTTCCCTAACGAAAAACTGGTTATTGTTACACAATAGGCTGATGTTATTCTAGAGTTTATGGTTGCCGTAGCAACAGGGCCATTTTTTGTCACCTAGTGTGCTTTATTTGTATCCAACCATCATGGACTTGCACTGCACGGTGATGTTGTTGGTAGATCGCGATTGTATCTTTAAGTCCGTATGTCACATCTTTTGGTGTCGGCGTTGACTTACCCGGTGATGAGTGAAATAAATGTTTAAAAAAATGCTGTGGGATATTCACTACATCAGACATATTTTTTGTCTGATTAAAAAAAAAATCTGTGCAGAAAAAGCCTAGTGAGTTTTGTGCGTTTCACCCCATTTTTTTGTGTATGCTGGAATAATTAGCCGAAATCCATTGTGGGGAAACCAGTGTATATTGTTTCTTGTTTGTTTTTTATTTCTTCCCTCCACAAATCCTGTTTTGATGCTCTTGTGAATAAGGATATAATTATGAAATGGCACTAAACCTTTCCAATGTTTTTATTTTAACGTAAGGATTTTAAGGCGGTACATCTCGACACAATACGACACCCCATTTCACCTAATATGGTATTCGTGTTCCTTCAGTCTTGCAAGCAAGCACATACGATCAAGTTTGAATAAATTGCTATGTACGTGTAATAAAATATTGGCCAAGATATTGTGGAATTAGTTCAGTAAAGCTTTAGCGGAATTGTAACAGTTATGGGTTTTTGCCTCACCATAGTTTGATATATGCTGTCAAGTCTTGTTTGTAGCATTTGAAGTGTTTTGTTTTGGTTTTGCTTCCGACAAACGATTGTTGCACACCACAAGGTGCACTGTATTGAGGCTGATGTACAAATTGAACAACAAGCTCTTGAATTTCAGTACCGACTTAACATTCTGTTTTATTCAGATTAAATGCAAGGTGCACCGTTTTATTATAAAAGCTACGTGTACAGCTATCGGTGTTAATTCAAGTAGTCTGTAATGTTTGTAATGTTGCACAGAATTGTCTTTTGTAGTAATGCTTGCTTTATTTGGCAAAGAAAATTTCTAGATGCGGTGTAGATCGTTTCTACATCTTCTAGTGTTTGTGCGTGTAGTGTATACCTTTTCAGTTAAAAGTCTTGTTCAAACAATATTTTTTTTTGCTTTCTGTGTAAAGAAAAAAAAACAGTTTACCATTAACTCCAATGTGTGTTAAGTCCGGAGTCTTGTATTCAAGTCATATATATGTGGGAAATATCTTCCTGCCGAGGCGGAAAGCATACCTTTGTCATCAAGAAGCAGTGAATGCTGTACCTCGTTGCCTGTCACGGAGTGTATGCTAACAATTAGGGCTATACTATGAATTGTGCAGCAATTGAAGAGACTGGAAATACTTGTTGGTAGATGGAGGACAAGTCAGTTTGAACCGAAGGTGCCTGTAAGTTCGTGTCACCATCTTTTGCAAGGTGCAGCTAGATGCTGCCAACGGGCTCCTCGCTGTTATTGGCGGTTAATTTTTTATTATTTTGGACAGTGTGAATGGTGACTGAGAAGCCGAGCTGATTCGCTCCAAGAAGAAAGATTCGGTCGCAATGGAATTTCCCTGTTACAGGATAAATCAAGGGGTCGTGAATGGGCCAGAAATAAAAAGGTCTGCCATTGTATATAGAGGTTGTTGTGTTAGAAATAAATTCCAGTACGGCACTCGGGCTGCATATAGTGAGTGCATCGCTATGGTCAGAATCTATTTTAAGCCTCAGTAAAAGTTGGTTGTATCCCTAATCGACGGTGAAAGAATTATAATTCTGATGCCTCAAGTGAAGCTGTTTGGTCTTGTAGGCCTATTAAACAAAATCATGTGTATGTAATTCTCTGATGTATGGAAGGCATTTTATACAGAAACACAAATTAAATTCAACTACTGACAGTATTTTTTTGAGGTTTTATTTGTGTAAAATGGCCTTAAGTTTACTGCAAGTTATTATAGATATGGTTTCAGTTTAATTTTTATATGTTTTTCAGTCTTAACAGTTTTTTATGGATGACCGAATGATTTTTAGCTAGAATTAGGTCAGTGACTTTTGAAATAGCAAAATTTCAATGGCTGCTTTTCGTATTTATCCCCGATTTCCTCTTCCCCCATCTCCCTTTGTGTTTAAGTGTTACTGAATGCGTAACAGTTACTGTCTTGTTCTAATGAAACACCCTCCACGAAAAAAAAAAAACTTGTCTCTACATAATCTAAACTCGCCATGTGAGTGACTTTTGTTTCGTGGTGCCATTTTTTAATATTTTGGCGCTACTTGACCAAATACTGAATAAGTTTTATTCTGAAACAAAAATTGCACGCCTACGTTAACCTGCAAAAGGTAACTGCTTTGTTTTGTAGTGCCAGTGTTTCTTTGACTAGAACACCTGAAATAATTTACAGTTTACTACTAATGCAATTTCCTACACCTCACAGAAAAAGTATGTGTGTGCAACGTACCCAACAAAATTACACGATTTTTGCCCGCAGTGGTAGTAAAACACTAAACCAAGATATATTTGCGCTTTAATTGTAGTGACTGCGACTAGTGTGTGTAACTGTAAACTAATGTAAACAAATACGAAAAGGTGTGGGGAACAATTAAATCAATGAGTTTAAGGTTAAGTTATAATAACCATGGTTCGAAACAGTTTGTTTGTTTTTGTTAGATAATAGTCCGTGTCCCATTTGTTAATGGGATTAAGTCGTGTGTTGTGATGATACTTTGACATACACAATATTCTTGTAGCATCAATTTGAAATTGTACCTACTTCTGTCACTTGGTATGTTAAAAGAGAACGGTAGATGCCACACTTTGTGAGATTAACACAGTTTTCTTTGGTAGTGACAGGTTGTAATCCTTAAGTTCTAAGTTTTGTGTTGTTAACATGCTTGTATCAGATGTCAAATTGTAATAGTCCTATTTTTGTTATTTTTTTATTTTAACCCAACATAACACTCCAAGGTCGAAAAGTAGATTTTGAAGTTTATTGTTTGTTACCAATTTTTAATAGTTTTATTTTCGGTGATGCTAGCAGATACGCCAATGCTATCTTTTGTTTTACTTGGGATAACTTTTGTTATTGGAATTACAGTATACACTCTTTATAAGAACACCTCAGCACTCAACAAGCAGTTCCTTGGATAGATAGTGGTCCATGGACCAAATTATTAATCGTAAATTGCCTAATATCAGTTCGGTGTGGGGTTACGAAACCGCCCTATAACAAACTGGAGAACATTTGGAAAATCTAAGTCAGTAATGGAACATTTTACTGTGTCGTTTATCATAAAAAATAATAAATTTAGTTCTTTATATACGAGTGTGAGAGCTGTTAATTATATTAAGAGTATACTGCAGTTCTGGAGTTTTACTTCTGTCCTGTTTTTGCTCTGCATTGTGGATGTCGGGTGTTTAATCATTCCAAGTGCAGCCATATTTGGGAACCCTTCTAGTGTTAAGTAATAATAATAAATAATATTAATAATATTAGTACCCACTCCCACCCATGTCCACCGACAAACACCCATACACCCTACACCCACACAAACACTTACACATACACGTACAGATTTCAGCAGCATTCATCGTATGCTTGTAAAACTTTCGAGTGTGATGAAAACACTGCCCGATTGTATATTTACTTACAAATAACGAAAAAAAGAGAAAGTTGTATAAAAAGAACTTTTTTTCCTCGTGTGGAATGAATGTGGTCGATAGGCTGGGTTGAGGCACTCACTGGTATTGCTGACATGTTAAAGTGAAATTTCCATTGGCCTGTGGCACATTTTTTAAGTCTAAAAGCCCAGCTAAAACTTAGGCCAAACTACTGAAGTGAGATATGATAGGGATAGGCTTAAGTGCAGCTGGGTCAGCTGTAGGTTATTTGTGACATTTTTAAGCTGTGCTAAAATGTAGTCGACTACTTTAGGCATTAAGTGCAGGTGGATCAGTTGTAGGGACTTTGCCGCACTTTTTAAACCATGTTTTAAAGATTATTCCTACGACAAAATCAAAGACAATTTGCAGTGAATGAAAAACACACCTTCATCCAACGTATTTAGGCCTAAGCACTGCATCAGGCCTACCAAATGTGTACGTACAAGGATTTAGGAATTACTGGTTAATAACAAACAATAATTTAGTAGCGCCCATCCAAGAAAAATATCTTTCAATAACATTCCCGTTGGGCCTATTCTAATGCTGAAGAAGAGCTTTTTAGGCGTATTCATGAAGAAACCCATAACAACGTGATTGTTGTATGGCTGTAACGCGTGTTGTTTATCTCCCAACCCCTTAGCTTGAGAATGACATACTGAATTTGAGTGGTGGCTGTTACAAGGAAGGCTAGGTGCCCTCCAAAACAAGATGATTGTAAGTTTCTTACTTTAAAAAGCATGGAGAGAATGTTACAATAGACATAATGAGCATCATTCTTTACTCCAGGTCTAGAGACGGCCGGGATAAAGTATTTAGGCTCTGTGAAGCCTTTGATATAAATTTTAATATTAAGAATATTGTAATTATTTAGTCTGTAGATGTTAGTGTTGGTGATACAAAAAGGATAGAACTGAAGTGCTCGCTGGAACAAAGGATGGAAAGTGAATGGTGAAACTATTACTGTAAATTATATACATTAGGTCTTCTTGCAATTTCATTTGCATAGGTTCCTTATACGTTCTGAAAAATCGGAGTCCAGCTAAAATGCAAATTGTTTTCTATTTCGATTCCCTTATTTCTATAAAGTGCTAAACTTGCAACATTTGTGCAATTCTAGGTAGATAAGGTCGCCAGCATTATTGTAATGGTGTCATTTTATCCGTAAGCGGATCAAAATGACATTATTCTTAAATTCTTTAATGAAACATTTTGTGATGACAAGATTTTCAAAGTGGTACCGTCACATTGTTACTCCGATGATGGTGATGAGGATTCTGTTGGTAATTAATTAAAAAAAAAAATGAACTGTGAATGTACTTTCGAAAAAGGTGAGATAAAGGTTTCAGTGCAATGCCGTCAGCCCAGTCTAGCGATGAGCTTCTGGCTCCTCACCAAAACATCAAACTCTGTATTCCAGTGCTGTTAAATAAAAGTTTGGTAAAAAAGTAAATAGCATCCGTTTTGTTTCTTTATTAACACTTAACCAAAACACTTTTACTTTTTTATTCTTGAAATCCTTGTGAAATAATGCTTCTCTACCGCTTGTTAATGTACTGTTACGGTTCATCATGACTCCTCTAAATGTGCTGCCGTACCGGCAAAAAAAACTTTCTCCTTGAAGTTGGCTTTTTTTTCTGCACTCCTTGGTAACGTCTGATTTCTTTGTCTTCTCAGTCTTGTTAAATTCCGTGTTGGCAGAAATCTTTGATGAGCAGTACCCGAGATTTTCGAGAAACGAAAAAAAAATTTCGAATGTTAGTCTTTAAAAGGATCCGTGTTTGGGCCTATTCTTTTGAAATTCGAAAGACTGACGGTTTGGGGCATATATTTCTAGCTTGAAATGCTAAATAAATGTAAACTTGGTTTTACTTTTAAAACATTTTCCCGACACTATTGCTACCAAGCGGGAATTTAACCCTCAACCTTTGAGATCAAAAGCCAAAGCTCTACCACTAAGCCATAGTGATACAGCCGTGTGAATATGGCTATGTGGTTGAGAGCTTTAGTGTTAAAAGTCGAGGGTTCGATTCCTTCTCTGGCAGTCTGAACTTGAAGTCCAGAAGGCAGTGAAAATAGGTTTACATCTTACTTTTTGTTCAAACAAACACCGGTTGTAAGCATCCGGTGTAGCAACCGATGGAGTAGGGAAAAGGAAAGATGAGATGGGAAGGGGGAGGGGGGAGAAGAAATGTTTATATGCAAAAACCATACTTTTGGACACCTACCTTTAAGATTCACAAAAACACGAAGTTACCATCAAATTAGGTAAGTAATTTAAATAGGTTAAAATAGTTACTGTTGCATACTGGGTGTGCGCATCGGCAACTGGCTAACACAACACACACCTAACAGATAGATTCACCAGTCGAGTTCTCTGATTGCATTCTGTATCGTACATTGCTATAGCCATGTATACATATATATATGATTGAGGTCCTCTCTCCAGCAAAACTAAAACTATTAATTTCTTCGTTTCTATTCAATATATTTGACCAAACCTGACCAGATAGTAGATAGCAACTTTTCCCAAGTTTATATCAACTTTTATGCAATTCCGTGCAAGAGTAAACGTATGGAGCCACACGGAAATTTGAAAACTGTTCACTTTTCTTGTTGGTGTTGTCGTTCTTGTTCTTGTGTGACACGGTTTCAGACAAAACTACTGCACCTACCTAAAATCTGAAACATGATCTAACACAGAAATTTCCCTAGGCTTCATCCTCACAAAGACCACTTTTTCGATTAGTCGAGCCATTCCGGAGTTACAGGTCCCTGAACGATCATTTTGATTGTTTTACATTGTTTTAACCATTGGGATTAGGGAACAATGCCACTCTGCAAACTCCATATCCATTCTTCGTGAACGTGTTATGTCTATGCTGAAAAGTTTATTGTTGAAGGGCGAAATGGAGACAAGAGTGCGATGGATGGTGAGTTGGGAAGAAAGTGCGACGGGAGGTATGCGGTGAACAGTGGTGAGCTGTGGTGTAAGGAGGAGTTTGTAAAAGTGTTCTGTATATGTGTATGTATAGGGCATACGGCTACGGGCCACCACTGATTAAATTATCGTGAAAGAATCCGTAGTAAGTAGTATCTCTGTATTGTAGTTTGTAAGGGAAGAGAGCGTGCGGCTGCGGCCAGGGCTCTTAATAAATCATTGTGAAAGAATCCGTGTTTCAGCTAAACGATATAGATTTAAACCAAACTAAGCTACGTTGCTAATTGGCAGCTAGAAACAATAGAATGGCGTATTTATTTCGCAGATGCAGGCTTTCAGAGCTGAGTTGAAATGTTTCAAAGTGGCCAGCTACAATCGACTGCACGTTTTTATTGCGTTACCTTTTTGCACGCTGTGTTTGGTTGTTGGTATGTGCTTTACCGGTCGTGTGATCCGGAAGTGTCAAAAGTGTGGGGTAACTTGATAACCCACACTTTTTGCGATGACGCACAATTCCGATCACGGTTAACGGGATTTAGCTTACGTAAATTTAGCATGGTGTTGATTTAGCGTGGCCTCCCAGCCATGGTATAATAAATAAATAAAGGTTAAACCATATTAATAGTTTGGAGCCGGAAGGAGAACTCACTAACACCAGTCCATAAAAGGGTAGGTAAGTTAGATAAAACAGAAAAGAATCAAGGGACAAGTCTGTGCGACCAGTTCTGGACTTTTTTAAAGTCTTAAGGAAAATTTTATTTAATAAAGATTTAACTCGAGAGTAACTGAACTCACCTCAAAGACCTCAACCAGTAAGATATAACTACAGCCATATCACCTAGCAAGTAAGGAAAAAATAACCCAGATTTAGTAACGTCATCACCTTATCCAATCTTGATTTTGCGTTAATCATGGCCATCATCAATGCCTTCCAAATCTACTGAGCCAAACTCGACCAAACTTCATTAGCTGATAGAGCAAATAGCTTCATTGCCCACCAATAGGTCGGCTAACGAGATGGCTGTATGCTGTTCGCAGAGCCAGGATTTCAGTCAGTGATTAAATGATGAAAATGCAGGATAGCCCCCTCGAAACGTGGCAATTTACCAGTGTTTCTTGTGCACCCCTTGGCTCTTTTTGAACTACACTGCAAATTTATTATGTATTTTTCCCAGTTCTTTTTGCAACACTTCATTACTACTATCTGAACCTAAACGCAAGAGGCGAACCAACTTAAGCGAATCAACTTAACGGTGCCCCTGCTCCCCCCCCCC
>JAHWFP010007023.1:0-43375 GCA_023313725.1 Lithobius niger
CATCAAGACACATCTCAGGTTTCGTCTCGGAACAATTCCCCAAACGGACCTCCCCCCCCCCCCCTCTTCACACTCCCGCAACCTTCTATCAATCTTTGACTCGAAAGCTCCCGGGCGTTTGAACGACCAACTCCACAACCTGACATCGGCCAGGTCCCAAACTCCCACGTGACACACTATCACCCTACGAAACGAAAGCCCTGCCCGCTGATTGGTCATCCACCAGCCATGGCTCCTTGCTTGTGCGGGACGGGGTTGCCGAGCTGGCTGGCTGCAACACAGAGATCTCAACTCAAGTTCTTTGACTACTGTAAATTCATCCATCTGAGCCTCGTCCAGAGTTCTGTACCAAGACACAAAAACCCTCGAAACCTTCAAAGCTAATCATCATTCCAGCGCTCACAAACATCATTGGCGACGGACCCGAAAGAACGCTCTGCCCTGTCCTGGCACTATACTACTACATCAAGTGGAGAGCCGACACCAAATGGAGAAAGGGACGACTCCAACTCTTCTTGCCATTCTCCAAATTCACAAATGTAACTTTGGCAGCCACGATTGCAAATTGGATCAAAAAGGGTATCCACAGGGCCTATGACGACCAGAACATCAGCTGCACTGACAACAACATTAGGGTCACTGCACACAAACTAGGGGCACTTTCATTTCCCAAGCGGGCATTTCACAACCAAGTCTCCATTGCTGAAATCATTCAAGCTGCATCATGGAGAAGTCAAACTGTCTTCACAAGTCACTACTTCAGGGACATGACAAGACAGGAATACGGACTACATCATGTGGGCTCCATTGTGACAGCCAGATGTGTCATCCAACCCCCTTACGCACTTAAAACAGAAACGAAGACCTCCAGAAGACGGAAGCAAGGCCCCCCCCCCCGGGGGGGGAGGACGTCTTGAAGACGGCTGCAGGATCTCATCTCTAACGAAACTTTACTTTTCATCTTGCACTCTAACCCCTCCACCACGTTCTCTTGTTCACATTTCTAAAGTTATCTCTTTTAGGTTGGCTATCAGAGACCCGCCAGGGCCCTTGCCTTTCCTGTTGCTCCTGCAACGAAGTTTATATTTATTTATTATTTAAAACGGCCGTTTTCAGGGTCACTACATTTTACAAAAGAAACAAATTAATGTTTCTGTTTATTTTTCAATAAAGTGCGAAGTGTTGTTCAACTTTTTGGGGGAGCCAGCTCGCAACCCGGGGTAATCCGTCGTGAGGTGCCCGCCACCAAATTGACTAGGTCAAGTGTAAATATAATCAAATTTACAGGTAGTAGATATTTTTGCGCCGACGACTAGAAACCTTTAATTTTTCCCTGGTCAAAATTTATTTCTATGGTCTTAACAAAAATAAATACTACCTGTTAATACCCACCCTACCTCCCCTCTTGAATCACCACCATGACATATCAACAGGAAAAAAGATGGTGGCCGGTACGGGCCGAATGCTTTTATGCGCGTCATTATAGGGTTGAGCGGCTGGCTGGATTTAGTGAGCGAAAAACCTCAAGACACAAAAGAGCACCCAGGAACTGAAAGCAATCAAATTTACAAGTAATATATATTTTCGTTAAGACGATAGAAACCAATTTTGACCAGGGAAAAATTAAAGTTTTTTTTTCTTTTTCGATTTTAAACTACTTTGTTTTTCAAGTTGTATCTATAAAGGCTAGCCTTTGAAAAAATCATCCAAGTTTCAATAATTACATTCCTGTAAACTAATGTTACTCTAATACTTGCGAACTAAACTTTGAATTGTGTGCTCATTTACGGTATTATGCAAAACTACATTTTGGTATTAACACAAAGTTAGAAAGCAAGCTTCCACCTTCCCCACCCCCGTTTTGAGTAGCTTTATCCTTAGATTGTCAAATTAGGTTTATATTGGGCAAGTTTGGCCAATTATTGACCTTTAGTTGATTGTTACGTTTACACTGGAGTCTAAAATGAAATCTTAATGTTGTAATTTTAGGGCATGATTTAGAGCAATGGTTAACATGGTGCCGTACATAGTTGCCACATAGAACGAAGTTGTTACACATTTTTGACTAAAGTTAATGTTTACTTCTAACATTTTTGTTTCTAATTTTTATGTTAAATGTTATTTTAAGTGTAGTTTTGAACAAATTTTACAAAATCGAAAATAATTCATCTCGTTAATCGTTAGGAATCTTGTTACTCCACGATAATCTAATTTTACGATCCCAGAGGCAGAACTTTCTGCAAGTGTCTGCGACACCAACTGTCGGAAAAAAATTGTCTGCACCTAATCTGTTTTATTATATGGTTACCCACATGTTTATTGGTTTTTATGGAATAACTTTTCAGTGCTTTATCCTATTGATCTGGCTACTCCACCAATGAAAAGGTCTCATCGAGACGATTAAAATGGTGTATTGGAATGTCAAAATTGGTCAAAAATTGACAAAATGGCAGAAATTTGACCAAAATTTGTCTGCGGTGGCCTTCAACTGTCTGCGACGGGCGTCGTGCTGATTCTGCCATGGGGTTTACGATTTTGAGTTGGACGGATTCGATTCGATTCCGACAATGTAATAAAATCGAATTAAAATCGAAAATTTCGATTTTCACACAGTCCTAATTTCAACTGACAGAAGCTCCTCCAATTTTCACCGTAAGACAGCAAGTTCTACTGCGTCCATCCAAAGTCTTCAGCTAACATGACAAGTTTCTCATCACGGCTCTCGTCAATCCTGAAACACATCCCGAGCTCCAGTCAGTCTGTCTCTCTCTTCATGATCACCCACTGAATTGACAACTTCACAAGGAACTCAACGTGAATCTCTGCTTCGAGGCCACTATCCCATGCGACAAGTCCTCCTGTAGTGGTCCCTGAAATCTGGGTCAGTCCGTGACAACTACAGCACAACGAAGTGTCACATTTTATCAACACAACACGGCCACCTACACCGCAACTCTTGCCACCGACTGCCTGTAACACGCCAAAATCACAAGGTGAATGTCTGCTGTCCCCTTCAGACTCAGTCAAGAACTCATCCTGTCAATCTTCCTTCACTTTTAACTACTGGAAACTCTACAGACCAGCCTTCGTAACCTCACGGAGACCACCACAGCTCCCCTGAACTGTCGTCATTCTCTGCAAGCCTTCAGCGATTTTGTCAAATTCTTCAACGTAACAAGTCAAGTCTTTGGGCGAATCCATCTGAGACTCGTTGTCACTGCCAGATGCATAGTTCGGCCCCTCATGCACGTTAAAGCTGAAGAAGCAACCGGGAAACGCACAACACCAGGGTCACACTTCAGATCCGAGGACATCGTCAACTTCCCGGACGTGCCGCATCCATTTTCCTGTGACCAAACTGCTCCAAGCCTCATCGTGGAGAAGCCATCCATCTTCACAAGCCTTTAACATGACAAGACGAGGACAGGGACTGCACCATCTGCGACTCGTTGTCGCTAACAGATGTGTCACTATGCCCCCTTAAACACTAACCATGTAACCAACAGAAACAAAGACCATCCATGAAGCAAGACCTTTTCACCCTGGTTCTGTTGGTGTGAAGTTTGCGAAACCTTTTGGGGGTGCTAGCTTGTAACCCGGGGTAACTCGTCATGTGGTGCCTGCCACCATGATTGATGAGGTCAACTGTAACGCAAAATTTATAGGTAGAGGATATTTTCGTGCCGGCAACTAGAAAGCACAATTTTGCCGGAGGGGGTCAAAATTGGTTTCTATTGCCTTTCTGAAAATATACACCACCTGTACCCACCCTTCCTCCCCTCTTGAGTCACCACCATGCACAGTTGGGTTACGCAGCTGGCCGAATCGGGATAGAGAAAAAACTCGAGGGAGAAAGGAGCATTGCAGGAACTGAATGCAAAATTTACAGGTAGTGTATATTTTTGGTAAGGCAATAGAAACCAGTTTTGAATCCTCCTGGCCAATTTGAGTTTTTCGTATTTTATCTTCTGGCTCTCAGTAAAGCCTCATTGTCTCTTCTGGCTTGAAGAGGGGCCATCCCAGACCTCCGCGAGATTAGTTGCGGTACTGGAACATCTTGAATTTGGGTTGGGTTCGGCATACCCTCCTCCTCCTACAAACTTTTTTTCTTTTTTGTAGTGCAAAAAAGCCAACTCCGGCAGCGTTTTTCTCAAAGTTATTAACCCATCCGATTGGTAACAAGAAACTTAAGGTAAATTGGACAGAAATATAGCATATTTTAATGAAATAGCTAGAATAAAGGCAAGTATTTTAGGTTAAGTAAAAACATATTTTATAATTGAAATTTCGTTTTATTATGGAATTATCTAAAACGTCGCTATGGAACATTATACTGTGAAACGCCAAATTCAACAAAACGTAAAAACGAATTTAACTTCAGTTCGCTCACTTTCACTTCGCCGAGACCACCTAATCTCGCTAATTTTCGACGATCACTGCCGTCTTCTTCAGGCTTTAGGATTTTCCGGACTTTTTCTTACATTTTCTTCAACCTGGACATTTAGTGGATTCAAATTTGAGCGGCGTTGCAGCCTCCCGTATTCGCAGGGCTGCACCACTGATTTCGCAAGGCCCACTGATCATCAAGGCAACTGCGGAGGCTTTTGTTGGCTAGGTGTAAAACTCTTGGAAAGGCTGGGCCTAGAATGTTCATAAGGTCCAACCCTTTCTGCTCATGATGTCGTATGGCCAAGGATTCTAAGCATCTGAGGTGTGTGTCTCTCCTGGAGTTTGACTCAAGTAGAGTGTTGGTATTTTTCCAATCAATCTTGTGCTTCGTTTTCTTGCAGTGGACTGCGATGCCGTTATCATCTTTATCATTACGGACGTTAGCCATGTGTTGTGCCACTCTCGTTCTCACCCCCTTTCTAGTTTCACCTATATATACTGCATCACAGTCCCTGCAAGGAATTCGGTATACTGCTTCTCTGGTGTTTCTCACTCTTCCCATTTCAGTTTCGTCTTTGGCTTTTTGTGTCTCCCTCACACTTTTTCCACTCTTGTTCACTTTCGGCTTTGTGATATATTTTCTCAGTCCATCGACATTCTTCAAAAACGTGGTAAAACCCTGTTTTTCCAACACATTCTGAATGTGATTCGAGACTCCTTCGAGGTACGTTATGGCTACCCTGGGCCTTTCTTGTTCTTTTCTTTCATCATCATCATCATCTGTCTTAAGTTTCTTGCTTTTTTCTGCCTTTATTATCATCCATGCTTTCTTTGTAAGCCTATTTATTAATCCAGCTGGGTATCCCAGTTTCAGAAACTTCACCTTGGCTCTCTCAAGATGCGGGGCCGCTAGGGTAATCAGTGGTGCAGCCCTGCGAATACGGGAGGCTGCAACGCCGCTCAAATTTGAATCCACTAAATGTCCAGGTTGAAGAAAATGTAAGAAAAAGTCCGGAAAATCCTAAAGCCTGAAGAAGACGGCAGTGATCGTCGAAAATTAGCGCGATTAGGTGGTCTCGGCGAAGTGAAAGTGAGCGAACTGAAGTTAAATTCGTTTTTACGTTTTGTTGAATTATGGAATTAAATACAATAGGCTGAGGCTATGAAAATGCCTTTTTGAAAATAAGTCACATCATTGGTTTAGCACAGCAGAATGTAAGCTTGTTTAGGTGTGGGATGTGCAGTGTACGTTTCTGGGGAGCATGGCTGGCTGAGTGACAACCCTCTCCATTGTTAGTCGCCACTTGCCATATTAAAACCAATAGTTGGTGACTTAAATTTTACTCATACTCACCAAACAAAATGGCCGCTAACTTCAAAGCAGTATGACATTTAGAAACACGACATCTCGGGAACCGTGTAAATTACAGAAAACGGTTTGCAGCAGTCGGGCTATGATTTACAAGGGCTACACAATCATAGTTTCTGCATTACATAAAGTTATGCAGTAAATGCAGTATATGCTGTATAAGATGTAATAATACCTAAGTGGCGAGTAGAAATAGGAAATTGCGATTGTTTTCTGACGTCTACTGGCCAAATGGCAACTGTTCCTAGTGTGATATTTGAGCTTCGTTGTGGTGGAATATTCTTTCCTCCAAGGTTGGTGCACATATCACGTATACACACAGTGGTGTCTTAAATAAACGGAACTAGATAGTGATTGAAATAATTACTTATTCTTAACTTTTCATAAATGTTATAAGCTTGCAATACGGCCATAATAAACAATAATTATAACAGTGACGTGGCAACGCCACCGCCAATATTTTCTGAAGTTGTGTCGTGGCTGTATCAGCCTTCACCAGTGACGGTCGCTATTCGCCAAATGGCGAGGGATGATCTGCTGTGGAGAATTTCTTGAGTCCAGGAAATTAGACAATAACCCCCACGATGAACACTACACCAAAGTTCACTTAAATTTTCGGTGAAGCTTGCTACTCCCATTCACCTTCTACAGAAGTTGTCTAGCACTCACTAAAAAACTTCGAAACTACATGTTGTTGAAAAGTTCGCAAATTTCAAATGGACGCGCTTGTACGGATGGATCACTAATATTTACCTTTCGTCTGGATATTCCATTTGGCGCCAAGCTTGGCTGCTAGTGTGAGTGCTAGTAATCTGTCAATGGCATCGTAAGTTGGTCCCGTGATGTTCATTTAAATGGTTGTTTTAGTCATGAATCGTCTCATTGCTATAGATTCCAGAGCCCTCGGATGTGAATCACTATGGGAGTTGAAATTCATTTAGATGGAAACCTTATTCCAGGCTATGGGGTGTTGAATTCTCGGTTGGTGTTGAACAATTCCATTCTGACGATCTCCCTTAACGGTTGTAGCTTCGTGCTTTTTTATGCGTTTCTCCTGGTTTCTCCGATCTTGACTGAATCACACTCTGGTACACTAATCCTCTTTGAGTGACAAGGTGACTAGGCGTCAGCAAGTAACCAAGTGAAACACTCGCTGTCTTTTCAATTTGGTGGGAGTTGGGGGGGGGCCTCCGGGCAAAATGGTTATCACTTTTCACTTTTCAGTTTACTCCGTGTAGCTTATTGTAGCAGTGGACTGCAGGAGTGGGGGCTGGTGGAGGGAGAGGGTAGGGGAGGGAGGAGGTAGGGGAAACGGGGGGAGCTATCGTAGCATCAGTGTCACACCCTCTTCTGTTCTGCAACTACGCTTTGAGGTTTGCTGGGTGCCGGAAAAAAACATTTAATTCCATGCTTCCTCAGAACAAGCGCGTGCATTTGAAATTTGCGAACTTTTCAACAACATGTAGTTTCGGACGTTTTTTAAGTGAGTGTTAGACTACTTATGAAGATGGCGAACAGGTCTAGCAAACTTCACCGAAAATTTAAGTGAACTTCGGTATAGTGTTCATCCTGGTGGCTATTGTGTAATTTCCTGGACTCGTGTCGTTTTTAAACCACTGTAAATGCCGGTTGCCGCCATTTCGAGAGGACTTCTGTTGGTTTTACCTCACCAAACATGTGACTGAAAATGAAGCTTGGTACTGAAATGTTCAGCATCCTTGCTACCTAAAACGATTTGTAGGCCGTGTATCCAGAATTTTAGGGGTCTTGTGTTCAGTTTTTCAATTCAGATGCAATTTTATTTTCTGCTGGAGTAACGGAGGAACTGAAAAATTTCAAAATCCATGAACCGGTGCCCCAACAGATTACGCAGATTTTGTACACTACGTGGAGAGTGGAAAAATCTCGTTAAGACGAGTGAGTTATAAAGTAGCTGTAATGGCCAAATGGCGAGCGCTGATTAATTGACATGCTTTAGCTTTTGATGCGTACCCAGCCGAAGCCATGGCTCCAAAGGAGAGAGGGACAATTTTGCTAGGAATTCTTTTACATGCCACAATCGACCTGAGCGTGAGACGTCTCTTCCCGGAAATGTTGGGGCGGCTGAGGTCGGACTCGAACCCGGGACTTTTGGTACATGAGACGGGTATGCTAACAATCAGGCCACCTTGCCCCATGATTAATTGACATACTGGCCTCGAACTGTGTGAGAAAAATCTGTAGCAGAAATGTGTATTATTACTCTTCATGCTTTGTTGTGGAGTAAGAACTGCACCACTCACCCCTCCCTTTAAATGGAGTAAACACGGGCGCTAAGAATTTTTAAATGTGAAATTCGAAAGGTTGGGGTTGACTCTCAATTCAGTAATCATCAGGGCGCGCCCGGCGCATAATGAATTCATTAGTGTAAAATCAGCACTAGACGTGTAAGGATGTGTTGGCCCTTATTTCCTAAACAACTAAATACTGAAAGCAACGGCAGAACCATTGATTTCTCGGTATGCATAGCGACAAGCAGTCTGTATTAAAAAGAGGGATTTATCATCTCCGGAAACATGAATACGCCGAAACGATGTTTTGTTTACGGTAGTTGCATCGTTGAACTGCAACGCCAATTTTATTTTGCTTCGTTAAAGAGTAGACTTGTTGTGCAAACTGCAATGTGATGTTGCTTATTTCGAGCCCTAACATTCATGAAGGTTGTTCTTTGTTACCCATCGTTCACCACCCTAGAAAATTTGTCTGTGACGTCTTTTGCAGTAGAAGCAGTCTCTAACTGCGCCCGGGCAAACGGAGCATGCTGCCATTATTTGCATGTTTTTTCCTAAGCAGTACAACTTTGTGACCAACCTTCACGAGTGAATTGTTGCCACTCACCATTTAGCTAATAGACATTATTAAATTTGACTCAGTGTTGTCCATTACCATTACCAAATGTAGAAATGCTTAACGTTTAGCTTAGCCAGTAAAGACGGACGCTAGTGACAGTATTGCACACCTGATTCGGTGGCGCTTGTAAATCTGCAAGCACCGTCTTGTACCATTTCTTTCTAGATAGTATGGTTCCCGAGACATGACAATTTGAGCATTAGCTTTTGTTGTCAGTCTGTATTTTGGGGAGTAGTACTAATAAAAATCAAGTCGCCAACTGCTGAATTTCCCTAGCCATTTGACAGTGGTGACCGACATTGGTGAAGGTTGTTCTTGACTGCACGCCTAGGCGAGCGACAACCTTGATGTAGCCACAATGCATAATCTGTAACATTTTTTTTCAGTCTCTCATGTTGCAGAGGGTGCAGCAAATGGCAAAAGTTGCAAGCGTTGTCGCCAGTGTGATTCATACACTAGGGTTATTGCCAAAACAAAACAATTTGACGAACCATTCTGAACCAAAGTCCAATGTTGTTATTGAAGAAATCACGTCAGATGCAAAGGATGACGGTAAAAAAATATATATACAAATTTTATATCACTTGTCCTTTAGCTTTACAGGTATCATCATGCTACTCAACATAAATGCATCATGTCTTCGTTAGGTGACTCTTGCAGTGCCAAAGCTTCTTCTGTTCCTGGTTCGTCATCTCGGTCTTCAAGCTCGATTTCTCAAAAACTACCCGAATGGACAAAGAATAAACCAGATGACTGTGCTACGGTTCCAGCAAAACTGCATCCTACTACTGCTGACAATATGATCCAGGACTCATCAACTGAAAGCGGGACGGAGTCGACAGTTGACGAGAACCGTACAGGACGTAGTGATGGGCCAAAGTCTGTCCCACCACTGTCAGTTTCGGGTATGCCTTTCCAGTCTGAATGATATTGTTAAAATGAAGATCAAAGGTTGTGTGTGTCGAAGCATGTGCCCCTGTTGTGCAAAATTGGTCTTCATTTCATTTAATTGTTAGTTCCTATTTCTAATCAATTCATCATCATTATTTATTTATTTTTAGTATTTTGTTCAATTTATTAGTTGGCTTCTCATGTTGTATCTCCAGCTTGAGTAGATTCGTGATTTAACTAAATACATTTTGTAGTTAGTTCTTATTCTTATTTTGTCAAGAATAAAGCTCATTAACTTTACTTTTATTTTATTAATTTAATATTTGTTATATTTAAATTGCTTTTTTGTTCGTTGGTGGTTAGCATGGACAGTACTAGGCTACTTAACTTAACTTTTGACATACGGTGAACAAACTTTGGTCACTTAGCAGCAAGTTGGAAGTTTTCACTATCAATGTATTTTATTTTAACGTAAAAAAAACACCTTACTGTGAGATGGTTAACCCTTTGCGCGCTGGACCCGAGAAATTCTCGGGCAGGGCGAACTTTCAGCCAGAACTAAACCCGAGAATCTCGTTTAAGATATGCTATTAGCGTTTGGCTCAGGACTGTCAATTTCATAATTTACACCTCCTTAGAATATCACATTTGCCTCATTTCAAAGAGGATGTGAACAGCGACCTATTTCAAGTGTCATTGATGTGTAGTGGATGGGAGTTGTTGACAATTTACTTGGACAGGAGAACTCCAATCTTCCTTCATTCTGGAATTTCAGTTCAGCCTTTCGAACAGGTAGTTGGAAATACAGTGTGCAAAGGGTTAAAGTAAAAAGTGAAACTAAAAGCCAAAATGAAAACTAGCAAATTATTGCCTGTTAGTCCTGGGGCTAGCTATACTTATGCACAACTCGGTGTTTGGAGAATTTGTTTGCATACACAGAAGTTGTATATCAAAGGGAGGTTAAATAAAAGTTCTGTGGTTGCACATACCACCCCTGCATTTACTCGGTTTGAGGGGCAATACGATTACTTTTAAAGTTTTGTCTTTGTTTCATAGTTTCTACACAATAGCACATTTTTTATTGTCATAGTACAGGGCTAAAACAAAAAAAACAGCGACTCCTAAAAGAAAATTATCCTTCATTTGATATAGATTTCACAAATGGTAAAAAAAAAAAAAAAAAAGGGGGGGGGGGAGAAAGCTAAGAATAGGAAGGAAAAATAGTGTGGTTGGGTTATTTTCTTTTACGTTTAAGGTTATTGCAATGAGCACAATCACCCAACTAGTGTTGGCGGTATACCGGTTCTCACGGTGTACCGCGGTACCAAAAATGCAACGGTTACAAATACCGTGCATTGTTAAAATACCGGTATTGTTTTAATATGAAACAAGAATTTCATAAAGAAATACATAAACTGCTTATGCAAAAAATCCCAACATTATTATTTTCATAGATGAAACACCAAGCTCTCTATTGGGCTAAAGTTTACATTAGGCACATACTCGATACTCTTACGATTTTGATTCCAAATAACTCCCACACCCCTAAATATAGAGATAGTTGGTTTCAGAGTGCGGAAATGACTTAAAACGGTAGATTTGTAGCACCACAATCCGTACATCTATACGGTGTTCGAGTTCGCTCGCAGGACCGGCTGGGCACCTTATATTTTTTTCGTAAAAAGTTCCGATAGGCGGGTTGTTATTGTCAGTTTTGTGTGGTTTTGTTGTTATTGTCAGTTAGGTTAGGTAAGTTTAGGTTTGGCATTTCATACCGAGGTAGTTAACTGGTTAGGGTTTGGCATTTCATACTGGGGCAGTTAATTCGTTAGGTTATGATAATGATGATTTAACGAGTTACCGCAATTTGGGATCAACTTGTAGTGCCTTCCGTCAAAATTAAAGGTAGGTTTTTTTCGAATTTTGGGCCATGTGCGTAAAGGGAACATAGGAAGAAAACGTGCTCTCGTCCGATTTTTTTTTTTTTATGGACTAATAATTACCTGCTGAGTAATGTTTTCCTCTTCTATTTTTGGGACAAATGCACCTTTTGGCCGTGGTGAAGGTTCAAAGTTAGCACCGCGCCGCGCTGGAAAGCAAGAAACTGGCGAAAGTCCAGCAAGTGAAACGCCAAACCCCAACCAGTTCAATACTTCAAGTGAAATACTGAAGCCGGTTCCTAACCTAACCTAACCGACAATAACAACAAAACCATACGAAACTGACAATAACAACCCACCTATCTGAACTGTGTACGGGAAAAAATATCAGCTGGGAACATGGGAAGAAAACGGCCTCTCGCCCGTCAGCGCAAAGCGTGCGGCTTTCATTAATTGCTGATGGCCAAACGAAGCCTTTACCCCAAAGCCTTTGCCTTTATGTTGTGAGGTTGTTGGAGTGTAATATTGATGTTCGTCCTGTTTTTTTGTTTTTTTTCCGGTGAGGAGCCCTTATTCTTCCCATAAGCCGCGTAAAGTAAACTTGTTCCCTCTATTGTTTATTTTACTATCGAAAGTGATCGTGGAATGAATTTATAATTCTGCCTTTATTGTGTAGCACTTCCCTTGCCTTCTAAATCCATTAGCTACGCACCTAGTGTGCACTATCCCGTTGCCTCACACGTTTGTAGAATTCATACTATAAAAACGGTTGCACTAAATAATCAATTATACAATAATTACCTGATTAGCAGGATAGAATTGGGACAGCCTTGCCGACGAATCGTAAAGTAACCGCCATTTTTTTTCAGTGGTTCGCCAATAGCCCAACAACAAATAGAATTCCGTTTTCCGTGCATGTTGTCAAAACCTTAAATAAGCTGGGCCAGTTCCGGCTCAACCTTTTTTTCATACAGAAACATAATTGGCAAAAATGTTTATTCAAGGACCTATAACCCTTCATATGCAAACGATTTAACCACAAACTCTTCAATAACAACGCCTACAATTTGCTGGCACGTTTACTAATCAAAATCATGATAAATTGACTAATATTTCAGTCACTTCCGGCCAGACGCTAAAGGTGATAGGCATGACCCGTGCAAATAAACGACTGGAGTGGGATGTGACATCATTTAACAATAGCTCACGATGCAAGCCCCTTTTTCTCCCCGACTGTATTTCAATAACTGCTTTATGCATGCGTAAGCAGTTAAAAAGGCACTAAAATTATAACAATAGTACAGTCAGCCCTTGTGTTGTAGGGCTGAAAGCAATGTAATAATCATTTAAAGATCAAAAATGATAAAATTCGAATTCTAAACAATGCACAAAAGTGGAGCCAAATTTGTGTAACTCTGTTGCTACAACCAGTGTAAGAACCAACAGAAAAATAAAATTGAGTTCAAAGTTCAGTAACCTACTTGGTTAGTATATTTTATGTTTATTTTTTTTGGAGGGGGGGGGGAGGGGCTACGTAAAGGAAATTGATGATTCCATTTCCAACCTTAATTAGTTGATTAGGCTACTTAAAAAAATACCGTTGGTACCGGAGGTACCGAAGGAAATACCGCCAAATTGTGAGAACTGTTACATACCGAGTACCGCAGTACCTAGGCTGTACCGGCACCGTCACAAAAATTCCGGGTACTGCCCAACACTACACCCAACTTTTGACAACAAAGCGCTGCAAAAACGATACGACTCAAACTCGCAACGATGAAAAGCACTGGATGTTGAATTGCAACAGCTGTTTTAATTGTGTATTTCATGGAAATCATTCACTTCTGGAAACGAGCACTAAAATCGGTGTGCTTATTAGTCAAGGACCATATATTTGAGAAATATCATCAGCCACTTAAATTTTCAAAATGGTTGCCATATTCCAATATACGGCTGCCATTCCCAACATAGGAAATGCTATTATGCAACATAATTTTACCCAGTCGACTTGTTTAAACTTCCTGTTCCTGTATGTATATTGACCCGGTGTTTGTGTGACCCATGCTGACCCATATTGACCCACCAACCATAGTGACCCATTTTTGGTTGATCCATGGTCCAATACGGCCACCACTTCCAGTGTAGCAAACACCACATTATGCAACAATTTAACTCTGGGCTACTTTCGACTATCGATTCGTATCAGTATCCAAGAAGAAATTTTAGGAGTGGCGATTTCAAATCAGCTAGAGGTTGAACACACCATTTTCCGGTCGTGATCCCAGCTCCAGATTTTAAGGGTGGAGGGATAGATGGAAGCAAATCAAAGCGCTATTTTTTTAATTTACTTGTCTTTATAACCCGTAAAATAAAACTTTTTGTACCCACCAATTCCTGCTTATGCCAAAAACTATAGGCGTAACAAATTCACTCTGTTCCTAGATGTATAGTATGTAAGTTCTTGTTCAATTCTTAATGTCGTGAATTTTCTTTCGATCTTTTCTGCTATTTTAAATATTGGTACATATATTTCTGAAACTATGGTAAAGAATTAACAGAATTTGTAAACTCTTTAAAAATGCTGTCATGCCAATGTGATTCTTTCCTTATGGAATAGTACCATAATATTGCAATTTGTGTAGTCTGTGATAACGATTTTTTAAAACAGGATGCTCGACGCATCTGATTCCATTTCTTAAAGGTTTTGGGAAGGGTTCCCACTGTCGAGAGCGAAACGAATATGGTTTCAGCAAGTAAAATAACAGAAACTTCTGCTTGTTTGGGGCTCCATTGTACTGAATGGTAGATACCCGGGCCTAGGGCTATTTTTACACCTATACATTCCATACTGACCCAGATGCCCGAACGGGCTGAATTCATAATCCCTTTAGTTGTGAGCTATAAGGTATCAGTAGGCAGGTATTTATTTTTCCTAAGGAGTGAGAAGAAGTTGGACATAAAGCAATGTTATTTGGAAAAAAATGGACAATAATACAGAAAATCAACAAAATTTGTGTATAAACTTAAGAAAAGCTTAGAAGGTAATTGGGCCACCCTCCCTTTAAATACTGTGACACTATGGTGCTTGACTTATGGCTTAAATTATCAATCTCTCCTCATCAAGTCATTAAATTGCTCTTGTTTGTTCAGGGTCGCAATGAAGTGACGAACCAATTGTCAACAGGCACCTGATATTCCTGTAGAAGGGTTGCATCATTGTAACCAACGTTGTGCAGTAAAAGTTGTGTTTCCGTTATTTAAAGTAATGACTCGCTTATAAGCCACTCTTTGTCTAAACCGTACCCACAAATAAGACTATGATAAATAATAGAAAAAATAAATAAAGCGCATACCGTACAAGCCACACTATTATTTTTACCTTCAATATTGTGTATTTTTTTTTTTTTTCAAGTTCCTGTGTTCTCCTGAAGCCTGTCTCAGCCTCACTTCCACCTTCTTCCTGTTCCGCTGTCAACTAGACTGTGCTTTGCTCTATGTGGCCGGTTTCTCGGGGAAACCTTGCAACTTTTTGCTTGATGACTACATTAAAAAATAAACGGGGAAGGGTTCATTAATTGTAGCATTTACATCTATCAGTAATCACTACGGTTACAAGACTACTTGAAATCATTTGGAGGAATGTACATCATGTTCCCGTCTTCCGTTGTGTCGTGCAAGTCCCTGTTTGTAACGCTTTACCTGATTTGTCGCCACTGAACGACAACACGGAACTTTACCGCATCTGCCGTGAAAGTCTGTTTTATTTTGTTGCACATTGTATAGTGAATTGCTTTTAGCATGCAGCTTTACTTGTAGCACAGAAAGCATTTTGTGTACTGGTAATGTAACACATTTTATGCTATTGTCTGTCTTTCCGTAGGGCCTGTAGTAAGCGATGGCGCAGTGGTTTCGTGCAAGGACGATCATGTAGGCGCGATTCCTATGAACCTGGAAGTGGCAGGTGATGATGACTCTAGCCACGTCCATTTTGCCTCTTCGAGTATGCAAATGCAACAGGTAATGGTGCAACCTTGTTACCCGAGCCGCCTCATAGCTTGTAACGACCAACCGGTTCCAGTTTGGGACTATTCCCAGTGGCAGCATACCTACGCTGCTTGGTCTTTAGCCACTTCCTCCTACCATCAGGGCTTTTACCCAAACATGTTGCCACCCCAGCCGTGGTCAAACATGCAAGACGGTACAGAGAAAGGTACATGGAACGGCAGTGGCTAGTAGACTTGCAAACAAAAAGGAAAGTGTGGTGGTTTCATTGTGTAAATAAGTGTTGCAAGTTCTGCACCAAGAAGATATTGTGCCGGAATAATGTTGACTCTTTAAGCCTGAAGAAAACTAGAACGTTGCAAATATGTGTAGTGGCGTGTGATTGCTTGCTGATTTGATGCAGAAAAGTGATTTTCATCTCCGGCTTTTTTGTTGTTGACCCTTCTCTGCTTGGGTCGAATCTTCCTAATTTTGGAAGTTTTTTTAACCCCCCCATCGGTTACTGTCTTTCTAGCGCAAAACAAACTATCAAAACTTTGTAATCTCCTACTTTAGCAATTGAAAATCCTGACATTTTGCAAAATCCTGTTTTGCTTCACATACCTTTTAAGAAAGGTTAGTTAAATCACTAAGTTTGTCTATGGGAAAATTGTGCATGTTCTTGTTCCTTTTCTCTGAAACAATAGTACATTGAGCTCTGAAGATTTTCATGGTTGTAACATACAGGGTGTCCCAAATTGATTTGACTGATTTTAGAAAATTTAATAAAAAAAAAATCAGTGGGTGCAGAGTAAAAAAATCCATTTTCATCACTTTGTAGATTGATTCAAAAGCATTTTGTTCGGTAGTGTCGATATTACGATCTCACTAACTGATGGTACTTCAGTCATGGTAAAATTCAAAATGGTGTCCCCCGTGGAAAATGCAATGCATTTAGTGGTTGGGCGGATCAAAGTCATCCGTAACTGTTCAACGACAGTTCAAGTCCCACAATTACAAAACCAGCAACCAAAAATAATTTTTCATTCAGATGGTGCACATGTTCCGCCGCATTTGTTCCAGAGGCACAAGACAGAGCACCATCCTGTTGGTTGCCTGTTTTCTAGTTGTGGGATCGCGAGTTGTTCAAGCAGTTCTTGAATCGTCGTTGAACAGTTACAGGTAACTTTGATTCTGTTAACCACACAACACACTCATTTTTTTAATGTGGGATGCCATTTTGGATTCTACCATGACTGAAACGCCCTCTGTTAATGTGATCGTTAGTGCGGCACAACCAATACAAATGTTTTAAGTCGATCTACAAAGTGGTGTAAAGCGTTAGTTTCAATCTCTACCAATCTCTACCCACTGATTTTTTTTTTATTACATTTTTTTTATCCGTCAAATCATTTTGTACATCCGCCTTAACACTCGGTAGCAGTTTTATATAATTCTGGTGGTTGGTGTATAAAAAAAATTAACGAACTTTTGTAGTAAACTTATTCATGTCACGTGGCCAGCAAAATAATCACAAAAACTGACCAATCGTTTGAAAGATAAATCTGGAAGGGGATACGCATACCTACTATGTGACAACTGAAAAATCTGTCACTCTGACCAGCCATTTTGCAGAAAAAGGAACATAAACTCAACGAAAAACCTAGTTAGAGGATTGGCAAAAGCATAGCATCAGACGAGCTGAACTTTAAAAAACAAAACGCTTCATATATGCGGAGATTTAGATCTTTTTTTCTTTTGTTCTTATACTTGCATAATAAGAAATGACGAAAATTTTTGTACCACCAACTGAGCTACCTTAAAAGGAATAGTGCCAATAAAAGGAGTGCACCTTTCTAGCTGTGTAAACCGGTTCAAACCACATGTCTATGTTTTGCACAGTTCAAAAGTCGCGAAAAATTCAAGTTGGGCTTGCTATTTTGCACTCCGTGGACTTGCTTGGAATGCATGTTGCCTGTGTGCATCCGATGAATGTGACCCGTGGTGTTGGGAAAAAATGGGACCTTTGTTTCTAGAATTCGGAGACGTTTTCAAAAAAGGCCTTGGGTAGCTATTTGGTTTTTTAAATTTTACAGTAGTACAGTAAACTCGAAAGCAACAAACTTTTCCCTGTAATCGATAACGAATTTTTCCCTATAAAAATAATTTTTAATTATTTGTTTGGCCACCATCTGTTTGATGCTGAAAACTCATCTATGTAATGAACCTCTGTGCAAGGAACAGCTCCATATAAAGTTATGAAACCTTGAGTGACCAAGAAGGAAATCAATTTCTAAGACGACAAAAAAAAAAACCTAAACCGCAACCCAAAATTGAAACTTTTTTCACTAAACAATGTAAAACTAAAGTTTCTGCACACACTAGTTTTACAGTGCAGTTTATGCACACACACTCACACTACATGTACAATCAAAACACAGTAGCAGTTCAATTTGTCAGGTTTCTGTACTCGCTGTAAAGGAACCTTCCGAATTAAGAAGTCTTGGTATTAGCAACTGTTTTTGGAGAACTCGGTTCATTGTAAAGAGAGCATGCTCTGTATTGTTACACAAAGAAACCCCGAAAAGTTAAAGGGTTTCTCTGGCAACGACCTCAAAAATGTAAGTTATTTTTTTATGTGTCACTAGTAAGGCTGCACCGTTTCCGATACCATTGTGATTGACACCCACAGGTACCAGAGTAGCAGTATTAAGTTGACCACATATTATGGATAGTTTTTCTTTGTATACTTTAGACCTACTGTACCAACTTCTATATTTACTACAGTATAAATTTGTGCGCTGTAACTTGAATAATTTTATGTTTAGTTAATCAAAAAAAATGTTTCCCGAGAACCAATATTTTTGTTGATAGCCGTACTTTGTGGTAAAAGCAATCTTTCTTGGGATACTGGTATTGGCACCGGATGGAAAAAGCGGTACCGGTACAGCCTTAATCGCTAGCTTGTTTGTTATAAAGACGGCCTACTGTACATTGTTGTGTAGAGTAAGCATGCAAAGTTAAAAGTATTGTCTGGTCAGACCTAATGTATATATATATATAATTATTTTTATACCACATGTAACCAAAGGTTTTCACAACTAAAATATTGAAACACCAAAATAGCTAAAAAAAAAATTGACGAAACTGAAAATTTACACTAAATTTGACTAAAACTAAGAAAAAAATAAGCTGTCGCGTAAAAGTTAAGTCCCACTTTGTTGTCACAATAATTGTTTATCACTCAAACATTCCCAACCACTCTAATTTTAATCCAGATTTTGGTTTTCCCACTTGTTTCGTCATGGCCGAGGCTAAAACTTTGGAATTGGTAACTGAATTATAAACTGAATTAATTTTAATTTTGATAATTGTATTTGAGAGCAGCTTGAATTTAAGTGATAATTGTATTTAAAGTCTCTGAAGAGGCTTACAGAGATTGCTTATAATCGTAGTTATGTTTTTTGTCTATATTGTTGTTAAGAGTATGTACATTTAGAAGGCGGTTCGATACCAATATTGGCCTCTGGCCGATTTTGTGGTATCAGTTTTGGATTGGTTTGGCTTGCAATATCAGTCAAATATTGTTTCATTTTTGATAATTTTGCCGAAAATTCACCAATTTTGATTTTAATGTTTTTTTTTTTTCTGAAAGCTTTTGAAGGGTGTTAGCTCAAATCCTCAAAAAAAAATTGTCTGATGATGATAAAGTACAATCAAAAAAATGTTATCTTCAAATTCCTACAATATATTGTTGGTAATCAGAAAACCTTAAATAATGATAAATGTTTGAGGGATTGTTGCTCAACGCCTACAGTTGAGTTGAGAAGGATCAAGGCCGAGTTGGCTAAGTTTACTAAGCGATCTGTCACCTGGTCGTATATTGGTCCTGTCATCCATGCACCACAATTTTCCGCACTGTTTGATTGCATAACCTGGCAGTGAAATTTACAGGCCAGGTTTGCACACAGTCGTCTGAAATGCCCTAATAATAGTAATCTGTCTTTCCCGAAGTTTAAAATTTTACTACCACTGCAACAATGTTTCTAAAGCTGCCAATGTGGATCAAGTGATGATTAATCTTCGCTCCACCTCTGGTGACTTCCCCAACTTGCTTTGGGCGTTGTAGGTGTGTGTCCACCCTATTCTGGAATGCGCCTCCTTAGACACAGATATAATGCAGTGGGTGCAACGACTGCACTGAGCACTATCTGGTCTAACACAATTTGACTCGTTAGAACTAAGGTGCTGACGCTAGCGATGATCCATTACTCATGGCAACTCTAACATAGACATGTCCAATTTCTTTACCTTGCGGCGAACTCCAGAATCTGTGGTCACAGTCTCAATATTCTCATTAATTGGGCTTGTCTGGACTGTCGTAAAATTGTTGGAACAGTTTGTGAAGTGTCATTGTAAATCCTCCTTCCGTCAAGTCGTTCAACTTCATTTGAATAACCGTCATTCTTATTATTACATTATTACTGTTATAACAAACTGTAAATTTAGTCGAACCTTCCTTCGTGATTGGATTTATATTTTCCATTTTGGGTGAATGCACCTTTGATTTAGCAATGTGGACCATCGAGCATCACATGTCATTTAGAAACTAGTGTTTTCATTTTGTCCAGAGTGTTTTCCACCAACATTAATTTTTGTGATTCCACGGTCTTCTACGATCTAAAATAAGTAGACCCTGTAAAGATTAAGCTACGCTGCAGTGGTTTTGACATTTTGGTATTGTTTGCCTTTTAGTATTGACACAACATGTTGCTGGCTAATTTTCAATTTTTTTTTTTTTTTTGCAAAATTCTTCTAAGGGTTTCGTACACATACTGTGATGGTGGAAACCATACATTAACGTGTCACACGATTCTTAACTTAGGTAAATAATGTAGAAATTTAGTATTGCAAAAATGGCAAGCGGCATTTACATTGATTATCGAAGGACATTATTATTACTGCGTTTTTACACTAAAACCACAAAAAACGAACGCTGTTAAAATGTTTAAAAATTTTTCAGTGAATTGCATTTACCTTCGTCAGAGTGATCAGTTTTAAAAAGGACGCTTACATCGTACACACTAATGACCTAGTGTGTGCGATGTAATCGTCCTTTTTTAAAACTGATCACTCTGACGAAGGTAAACGCTATTCACTGAAAATTCAGTGAACATTTTAACAGCGTTTGTTTTTATGGTTTTAGTGTAAGATTGTAATCAAGAAAAACTTTTGCAGGTCCACTAATTTTTTTCTTTGCTAAATATTGATCGTTTTTTAACTAGGAACGTGCCATACTCAAAAAACTTGAGTTGAGCAGAATATCCAACATGTACTCGAACTCTGCTCGTTGCTCGTATCCATACTGAAAAACTCAATTGCAGTAAAAGTGACAAGATTTCACAAGTAACGCTATTTCAAAGTTCATCACATAGAATCTGTCCTGCGAATTTTCGATGAGCTTACAACACTAAGTGATGTTAAAGTAAGTGACAAATGGAACACATGTGACTAGTGTTGGGCAGTAAACTGGTTCTCACATGTGCTGTACCACAGTACCAAAAATGCAATGGTACCAAATACCAGCATCGTTTTATATGGGAAAAAAGTGCTAAAATTATAACAGTAGTTCATGTAGTTCATTTAGTCCTTGTATTATATGGCTCAAAGCAGTGCAACAATCAGTTAAAGATCAACAATGCTAACATTGGACTGGATAACATGTTTGTTGTTTACTACAAATTTTAAAGATTTTTTTAGCTTAAATGGGGGGGGGAGATCAATAAAAAAATTTTCATTAAAACTATCAACAAAATGAGGTTTTAACCTCTAAAAATAGTTTTTACTTAGCCGAAAATACTTACCTGTGTTTTTTATGCTTTACAATTATTGGAATTGCTACCAGTCCCGAACATGAAATTTATACACTCTTGCTTCTTGCAATGGCGCTCCCCGGGGCTCATGACCACCGCTAGCTGGTGCCCCTTTCCCGCTTCTCCACACAGTTTGTCTCACCGCATACACGGTTCGATGCGGGAGGAGAGTAGGTTCTTACAGGTAAGTATTTTAGGCCAAATAAAAACTATTTTTAGAGGTTAGAACATCGTTTTTACTACTAGCCTAAAATACTTACCTGTATTTTTTATGCTGACTTTGTCCTACTGAAAGCAGGTGTCGAACCCTCGTCTTTGCAAGTCCCTAGTTGTCCGATCAAGAATATCCAAAAGATAGAACTACCACCAATCTCACCGGTCACATCCCGGTTAGTGAAAGCTTATACCCCCTTACCTTATTTCCTCTTTACCACTGTGCCCGTTGCCATGAAGCTGATGTCCCTGTTCTTCGCCTCGTGTATCTCCAATCCTCCAAAGTAGTGCGCCACGAAGATGTTTTTTCCTTTCCACCTTCCAGCTTCTATGATTTCTCTCAGGGGTGTCCCCGTTGCGAATGCCCAAGATGTGGCCAAGGCACGCACCTCGTGAGCCGTAGCCGCCTCTGGAGTCTACTTTCCCTGTTGCCTCTGCGCCTCCTCAATCGTCTTACAGATCCACCGTGCGATGGTGCCGCCAGTTCTCTTGTCAATTTTTCACCGTCCAGTGTGAGTTTTACGAACAGAGGGAGCCATGTCCTGTCTCCCTGTACGGAATGGCTTTCCACAAAATCCTTGGTGTGGGCTAAGTAAAATCGCATCGCCCTGACCGGGCAATACAGTTGGTCCGGACACCCCTCCTCCAGGGTAGGTGCTAACGCATTGATTATAATGGGTACCGGCGCATCCTCCAATTTCGAGTTTTTAGCTCTGAATTCCATGTGTGTTAACAACGAAATGTGGGACCAGTGAGGTGATGCCCGCAAATAGTCTCTTCCCCTCGCCAGAGCCGCTAATTCAGTCTGCCTCGGTGCTGCAACGGTTCGTACGGTGCCCCTGGAAGACCGCTGTGAGGTCCCAATCAGGGTACATTTTCTTTTCCTTGGCCTGAGGGTACAAAATGATTGCACTATTCTAGTCACTACCGGACATTCCGTCACTTCACTCCTTACCGATAATGTGTCTGTAATGTGTGGTGCAGTGGCAACCCGGACCACTGCATTGTGACTGAGGTTGGCGCTAATGTCCAAGCTGTCGACGCGCCATTAAGCCTCATCTCCCCCCCCCCCCCTTACCGATAGCGTGAGAACCGAATTGATGGCCGCCCTATATCCTTTAATAGTACTAGGGGCCAACCCTTGCACGAACAGTGAGTTCAAAAACTCGCACACGTTTTGTGGCGTAAGGGTCAAGTTTGTTTGTATGTTTGTGGGAGTCGCACCACGCTGCCCAACCTCGCCACTTGCCTTCGTATATGGACTTGGAAGAATCCCGTATACACTCCACCATTACCCTGGCAACCGCGTCGGAGTAACCTTCTTCACTGAGCACTGTCTTCACAACCTCCATGCGTGTAAGTGGAGTATGTTGGGGTTTTGGTGGAGGGTAGTCCCATTGTGTTGCGTTAATATGTCCGCTCGCGACGGCAGCTCCACCAACACCTCTTTCTTCATCTTCCGCAGTTCCACGAACCATGGTACGGCCTCCCACCATGGTGCAATCAAAATGAATGTCCGTTCGACTCCTTGACCTTGTTGAGCACCGTCTGAATGAGTTAAAAAAGTGGGTGAAGGGGTACCTGTAAATATTGCTCCAATCGACGCTCAACCCATCTGTCGCCAACGCTTGTGTGTCCGGGTAGGGCGACACGAAGAGAGGGAGCATTTTGCCCGCATGGCGAACAAGTCCACCGTTGGCGTGCCCCAGCGATAAAAGAGGCCCCGACATACCTCTGGGTTGCGCCGGTTTCTCTCTCCTCGACAGCTCGACAGCCCCGCAATGTGCCTTGGTTGGAGTGTGATCTTGAACTCCTCGCACAGTGGTGCACTTCCAAATATAATGATGCCGATCTCGTTCCCCCACCTCTCTTCAGATAGGAAACCGCTGACGTGTTGTCTGAGAGGACCGTCACTGAAGAACGCTGCAGTTTGCGTGCCCACAGAATTAAGGCATACCAAAATGCCCTCAGCTCCAACACATTGATGTGCAGAAGACGTTCCTCCATCGACCACTGGCCGGCCGATTGTTCTTCTTCCACGGTCATGCCCCACCCCGAGGAGGACACGTCCGTGAGTAGCAGCCAATTTGACGTCGGCGCGTGGATTGGCACTCCCGCTTGGATGTTGCCCATGATTGTCCACCAAGTTATGGCCTCGATCGGTGCCCTGTCTAGCCGAATGAAGTCCTCCCAGGCCCACCTTGGAGCCCATTCTACTTTCCGCAACCAGTGTAAGGGGCGGACCATCCATGACTCCATCGGAGGTGGTAGTTCCCTGACAGAGATGCCTTGCACCTGGAGGAGCTCGCGTGCGCCTTCATCACTTGGACAATTTGTTCGTCCGACGGTCGGATTGTGAACCTGCTTGTGTCGAGCCACGCCCCCAGAAATTCGAACTCCCGTTGTGGTACCAGACTGGACTTCACTACATTCACTCCTGACCCTAGCTGTCTCATGAGGTTGACGCATTACAGTGTGTCTCTCGCTAGTTGATCTTTGTCCTGGTTCCATAGGAGCTAATCGTCCAAATATGCATGTGCATAAATGAGGGCACGATATAGCACTGGTTTCATTAATATGGTAAAAACATGCGGCGCTGAGCACGGACAAAGGGAAGGACTACAAATTGGTAGACCTTCCCTAGGCAAATGAACCGGAACAAATGATGTACACTCGGGTGTTGTGGGACGTGTAGATAGGTATCCTCCAGGTCGATGGATGTGGAAAAGTCGCCTGGTTGGATTGCCTCCTTGATCGAGGCCAACGTTTCCATCTTGAAGTGGTCTGTTGAGATGAATCCGTTGAGGTGTCGGTGATTGAAAATTAACCTCATAGCCCCGTTCCGCTTGGGGATCACCCTCGCCGGGCTGAAGAACCCCAGGGTGTCCGGCAGTGCTTCTACTAACGCTCCATTCCTGATCAGTGACCCGATCTCCGCCACGTACTCCGGCGGCTCCTGTCTTTGCAGCAGCCAGTGTGGTGGTTTTAATGCGAGTGGTGGCGCCGAAGTAAAGTTTGGGATATAACCTTGCGCCACCACGAGGTTATCAGGCGTCGAACCCTCGCTTTTGCAAGTCCACATGTGTCCTATCAAAGGTGTCCCCAAGACAGCCACACAAAATTTCTCACTGGTTTTCCTCCTAGAGAGTAACGTGCATATACCCCTTACCCCATTTTCTCTTAACTACTTTACCTGCCGCCATGAAGCTGATGTCTCTGTTCCTTGTTTCCGACATCTCCACTCCTCGCAGGTAGTGTGCCACGAAGGTGCTACTTCTTTTCCACCTTCCAGCATCCACGATTTCGCACAAGGGTGTCCCAGCTGCGAATGCCCAAGATGTGGCTAGGGCACGCACCTCGTGAGCCTTGGTCAAGCCAGTCGACTCCCCTCGCTGTTCCTTTGCCTCCTCGATCGTCTTACAAATCCACCGAGCTATGGTGGTTGGGGTTGCTGGTTCTCTAGTGAGATTATTCCTGTCCGGCATAAGCCTGACGAACAGGGGAACCCATGGTCTGTCGCTCTGCTCTGCGTGTCCTTCCACAACATCCTTGGTGTGGACCAGGTAAAATCTCAACGCCCTGACTAGACAATGTAGTTGATCTGTGCATCCCTCCTCCAGGGTTGGTGCCAGAGCTTTGATCACAATGGGGATTGGTACCTCGTCGGGCTTCGAATTCTTGACCCTGAATTCCATGTGTGTCAGTACCGTCACGCGGGACCAGTGGGGCGATGCCCTAAAATAATCTCTTCCCCTTGCAAGGGCCGCCAATTCCCCCTGTCTTGAAGCTGACACTAGAGCGATCAAAAACACCGACTTCCTGGTGAGGTGTTCCCAAGAAGCCTTGTGTAAGGGTTCGTACGGTGCCTCTGCTAGTGATTGGAGGACCGCCGTGAGGTCCCAATCCGGGTAGAGTTTCCTCAACCTTGGTCGGAGAGTACAGAAGGACTGCACTATCCTAGAAACTGCTGGGCTTTCCGTCACTTCACTCCTGCCTGACAGTGTGAGGATCGAATTAAAGGCCACCCTGTACCCTTTTATAGTACTAGGGGCCAGTCCGTGTGTGAACAGAGACTTCAGGAACTCGTATACGTTTTGCGGTGACGGGTCAAGTTCGTTCACTTTGTTCGACACACACCATGCTACCCAGCCTCGCCACTTGCCTTCATTAGATGGACTTGGGCGACTGCCGTATATACTCGACCATCACGCTGGCCACCGCGTCGGAGTAACCGTCCCCACTGAGCACCGACTTCACAACCTCCACGCATGTAGGTGGAGGATAGCGGGGTAGAGAGACGCCGCGTAGAGAGATGCCGATCTCGTTCCCCCTCCTCTCTTCAGGTATGAAACTGCCAAAGTGTTGTTCGAGAAGACCGTCACTGAAGAACCCTGCAGTTTGCGTGCCCACAGTAGTAGGGCATGCCACACTGCCCTCAGTTCTAACACGTTGATGTGCAGAAGACGTTCCTCCTTCGACCACTGCCTGGCCGATTGTTCTTCTCCCACGGTCACACCCCACCCCGAGGAGGACGCGTCCATTAGTAGCAGCCAATTTGACGTCGGTGCATGGATCGGCACTCCCGCTTGGAGGTTGCTCCTGACCATCCGCCAAGCTATTACCTCGATTGGCGCTCTGTCCAGCCGAATGAAATCCTCCCACAACCACCGTGGAGCCTTCCGCAGCCAGTGAAGTGGGTGGACCCACCATGACCCCATGGGGACTAGCGTCGCACAAGAATCCATCTTGCCAATTGTTCGTGAGAGTTCCCTTGCAGTTAGGCCCTGAACCTGGAGTAGCTCGCGTGCTGCTCTCATCATCTGCGAAACTCGGTCTTCGGACAGTTGGATACTGAATATGTGGGTGTCAATCCACGCCCCAGAAATTCGAACTCCCGTTGTGGCACCAGACTCGATTTCACTATGTTTACACCCAATCCAAGTTGTCCCATGAGCATGACTTATCTCGTCGTGTCTCTCGACAATTGATCCCTATCCTGATTCCGCAGGAGCCAATCGTCCAAATACGCATGTGCGTAGATGAGGGCCCGATGTAGCACCGCGAGCACTGGCTTCATTAACACCGTGAAAACATGTGGCGCCGAGCACAGACCGAAGGGAAGGACTACAAATTGTAGACCTTCCCCTGGCATACCAAACGGTTTCGGGGAAACCTGTCTCTGGTCTGAAATCCTCTTCCCCTGCTCCTTTCTAACTCCCGCTCTAAGCGGATTGGCTTTGGTGTAGGGCTTGCCCTGGTCTTGACTGGCTCTGGCTTCTAGGGTGAGGGGGTTCACGAAAGGACGCTCTGCTCATCCCTGCGTCTCTGTTGCTATTGTGCTGGCGTTGTGAGGTTACAGGTGTCTTCACTTTGTTACTTAATTCTGGTGCCATGGAAAGCAGTTGCCTGTTGAACAGCCAGTGCGACTTGTGGATGGGCAACAACCTTAGGTTCTTCAGAGAGTCCTTGCACACATCCGCTTGTGCACCATCCAAGTATGCATCCCGTCTATGCAGCACCGAGTTGAAAAGTGCACGTTAACCCCAGTTTACTGCGTCCGTATAAAACTCGGACCCTTTCCGCATTAGCTTGATCACACTGTCGATCTCGCCCAAATCCCTTTCCTCCGGCGGCGCTGTAAGAAAGTTTTTCAACTTGGCCGTAGCCGCTGCGTAGGCCATATCAGCTGTGGACTTCATCCTTAAGCTAGCCATAGAACTCTCTCCTCCTCGAACTGAGCCGTTGCTATCTTTATCCACTGTGGACGTTGTAACAAAGAGTGCATGTCCATCCTAATCTCAGGTGTGACGTATTCTGTCTCCTCTTACATTTTGTACCGCGTCACCCGGGGAGCATTTGAGTTACCGACCGAAAAGAAAGATGTCCCTTTCGATAAGTCCGGAGACGGTATAGGTGCAACAATCGATTGCACCTTCCCTTGTCCCTCAGCGTACCTCCATTCACCAGAAGCTGGCGAAACAACACCTGTGATTGTGGCAGATTGTTCTGTTGTTTCACTACCCTATCAATGTTGTCGAACAATGTAGCCGGTGGCTCACCTTCCATCGCTTCGGGGATGACCACTCTTGGGCAAAAGATGCTCTGGGGCGAGTTGTAGACCTTGTCTGCCACCCATTTCCAGTCGATAGTTTCCTGAGCACTCTCCGACCCCTCCGCTGGTTCCTCCCCTCTCTCCACTCCTTGTGTGGCACCCTATTGTGGGGGCACCACCTGAACCATCTGACCCTGAAGCATTGTTTCCACTGTGTACGGAGCCTGCATGTCCTGTAAACCCGTCCCGGTTCGTGTTCCGCCGTCCGAATGCGGATTCTCCAACTCAACACTCGCTGGTATCGGATCACTCGACACTAACTCGCCATCTGTCTGTGTACTACACTGCATGAGGGGACCTGATGCACTAGCCAGAGAATCCACCATTGAAGATTGCGGGGTGGGGGGGAGGGGAAGCCGTGGGCCGCTGCACTGTGCTGTCCTGTCCCGGACCCATCCGTCCGTTCCAACCACCATAACCCGGCCAAGCCCACTGACCACCGTACGTGGCCCACTGGCTGCCCCACGAGCCCGCTAGATCCCATGGAACACTCGGGTTTGACCCCGGTCGGTTTCCATGCCCAACCCACTGTGTCCCGGACTGCAACGTCTACGCTGCTCCGTGTCTGCGACCACTATCATGTGTCCCGGACTGCGAACGGACCAAGCCAGGCGTGGCGGCTAGTCCGCTCGTGTCCGTGTTGATGCCCTGAACGTGTCCGGGACGGTTCCGACAGCTGTTTGGAGGAAGTTTGTAGTGGCACGCCCATAGACTCCGCACCCATGCTGTTTACATTGTATAGTAATCGTCTACGTTTAGGGGAAGAATCATCGATATCGGTATCTTTACTTACGTCACAAACACTATGTGGCGGTGTCCCAGGTGGTGTTGATATTTGAAGCGTGTCTTGTCCGCCGTCACTCGTCGTTGTCCGGGGTACTGTGTGAAACATTGCGGGCAAACGCGGCACCTCTTTCTTACCGAAATAGCTCACAAAAGTATCCAGGATCCCTTTGTGCGTTTCCAGCGCACGTTTACGATCCGCAGCCTCCTGTTCTTTATTTCTAACTTCTTCTAACCTAGCCATTTCTTCCGCTACGACTTTTGTCACGATGCTCGGTAGGTCTGTTTCCTGTCCGGACGTGGTTTCTGTCTCGGACTGCGACGAAACAAAGGAATAGTCCGATGGCGGCATAGTGCCGTGCAAAGCACTAGAATCGTCCCTTGATTCCATAAAATGTCCTAGGTCAAGATTTGCTCCTGCATTACTTGACAATAACGCCATTTCCCGTTCTTTTCGACCAAAACAGCTCGACGATCCGAATTCGCCCAAGTTGCTTCGATGGCCGCCACGATTTTTGGATCCATTGTTGAGCACCACTCACCGCATTCGAAGATTTTTAAAATTGCTGATCCTACATCTGCGGCATCTTGGATGTGGATCCCTCGGATTTAACTTCTTCCCACACTTCCCATTACCATTTCCTGGGCACGATGCCTGAAAAGGGGCACCACTTAGCGGTGGTCATGAGCCCCAGGGAGCGCTATTGCAAGGACCTAGGGTGTATAAATTTCATGTTTGGGACGGGTAGTATTTCTTCCAATAATTGTGAAGCATTAAAAATACAGGTAAGTATTTTAGGTTAGTAAAACCGAGTACCGGGGTATACCGACTGAAAAATTTCTGGTACCGCCCAACACTATATGTAACAGCTCTCCTCCAGATGGCTCTTGTACAGGTCATTGTACAAGAGTGAAACTTTCAAACTCGTGCGACGCACCACACAGTTCGTTACAGAAAAGCAAATATTGGAAAGACAAAAAGGCTATCGAGCGAAAATTCCTGATGGAGATGAATATTTCCTAGACTTAACATCATCTAGTGTTGTTGGTTCATTGAAAATTTGCAGTACAGATTCCATGTGCTTACCTTTGAAATAGTGTTACTTGTAAAATCGTAAAATCTCGTCGTCTTCTAAATTCCAAAGCATTTCTCCCACAGCATTTTTCACAGAATGTGATAACTTCGCCAATTGTTGACCAATTTAGACCTTTCTGTGTACCAAACACATTGTTGCAACTTTCCAGTTGTGTAAATTAAAATCCTGTAGCTCATCTTTAAAATTGTTAAACCATTTTTAGACAGTGATGCATACTAAGCTATTTAACTGATGGCTTGGGAGCTAAGGATAGGCCTCATTCTTCACGACGCATAACAGTATCCATATCATACTTGTGTTATCCCAATAAATTAAAAAAAAAACTTTCTGTAAAAAAAACAATGATCAGGAAATGCTCTTATTCGAATCTGATGAAAATTAATCTAATCGCACTCCCCTTATTATAACATTCCAATACCTCATTTAAACAAGATGGAAAAGTTTAACCTTCTAGCTGCCAAGCTTTCACGCCACGGACGGTAACAATATTTTGTACTATAGCTAAGCGAGCACCAATTTTCTTGCCAAGCTGGTCAAACTAAAATATCAAAATCAACCAAGGATGAATAAGAAAGTAAGACAGTCGATTGTATTGGTAAAATTCTTGAAGGATTGGCCATGTGTCCACTGTTATGGTATATTGTACACCAACAAACCAAATTGGTGGTATTTTTAACTACAAATTCTCAACTTGTAAAGCCTTTCAAATGGAACTAACAAGTTGTATCCCACACAGTATTACTTGTGTCAAGTTTGTGTATGGCTTAATGTGAAATAAATAATGGTTTGTTTAAATTTTGTCGGTACGTATTCTAGTGTACTGGAAAACATGTATTTCACTAGGGTGGATTTAAGTTGTGATGCAGTCGAATCTGTCATCCACTCTGTGAAAACAGTGCTGTTGCTATATTTTGCTGCTGTGAATTTTATGTTGATGATAACGAAGTTGGATCATCCAGTCTGTGAACACTACAATTGTCTTTTTAATTTTTAGTGCTGTACTCTTATAGGAAATCATTTATGGTGAATTCGATGATGGTTCCCAAACTGACCTTTTCAAGGTCATCCAAAATATAACTCCTAAACTAGCCAAGATATGGGCACAAAGTAAATTAGAAAGTTGTTTGGGATTATAAAACAACAAAGGAAACAAAACTGAAATCACGCAGTAAACACAGAATGTACGGGCAAAACAACTTGGACACTTCAGGGGAGCCTACCAAAGGGCAGTAATAAGCAATCACTTGTTGCATCATCACGTGTATTGTGCAACAATCAACTAAAAGAAATTGCTGTGCCTGAATTCGGCAATTGTATGAAAGTTTTTTGGGGGGGGGGGGGCCCCGGGGGAAACGTGCTTCCCCTACTGCATTTTGGTGCCCCCAAAGAGAAGGTATGGGAAGTCTATCTAAAACAACACCCAGAAGGGTGAAAGAACCCGCCAAGTTTCAGCCAATCAAAGTAGTGATATCAGAGCCAAAAAGGCTGCCACCAAGTTACTACATTAGTTGCCAAGCTAATCCCACCAAGTATTAGATCAAAGGTTAAATAAAAAACCTGACCATTGCTACTAACGGTAGCAATGGTCAAGTTTTTGATTTAACTTGTGAGGTAATAGTCGGTGGGACTAGCTTGGCAACTAATGTAGTAATTTGGTGGCAGCCTTTTTGGCTCTGATATCACTACTTTGATTGGTTGAAACCAGGGTTCGTGAATCTTACGTAACCAAGTAACCAGGTTACAGTGGAGAAATTTAAGAATTTGGGAAAACTAGTTAGTAAATGAAGGATGTATACCTTTACTACGTATTACTCCACCAAATTTATGTTCGAAACTCTACTAAAACCGCCTCAGATTTAATCAAAAGGCTGCGTAATAGCACTTGTTGTCGTACTTTCCGTGAATCGATGCCAACACCATCTTTCGGTAGTGCTACAAAGTACAAAATGGCCTGATGCGTCAGCATGACTGCATCGAAGGGAAGAGTGGACCCAAGAGACCGATCAAGGGGGTTGCGGGGGGCCCCTCTAAAAGTAAATAAACTTGGAAACATTGCCGAAATTGATGGAAAAAACTTATTAAATTAATATAAAATATTGCATCAAAACGGAAAAAATCACCCTGTCGCCCAATCCAAGATATCGTTATGGGTCTGCCCTCTTTAGAAAGCCATGGTTATATGCCACGTTGTGGAAGACTTACAAAGACACTATTTTTTTTTAAATGGTAGTTACAGTTCTTCAAATGTTGGGGAAATTCTTGTTGGGTTACTGTGCTGCTTTAAAATTCTCAAGGCCCGGTTGAAACTTAGCGGGTTCTTTCACCCTTCTGGGTTTTGTTTTAGATATCACTTCTTTTGTAATTTTGTGTGTGTGTGTGTGTGATGTCTTAATCTACTATCTGGCCAAGTTTGGTCGACAAATATTAAATACGAACGGAGATATTAATTTTTTTTTTTTAGTTTTGCTGGAGTGAGGACTTCAATCATATAAATAATCGTTTCGCTGATTTCCATTCAACCCTCAACAATAAGTAGCGCAGACTGCGGATTTATTAAGATCTTAGTGGCCCGAAGCCATACGCCCTACTACAAACAAGCAGCGTGTGCATTTTGTCAATAATGGTGTGTTTCCTATTATTTCTGGCAGTCCATTTGCATTGTTATTCGTTCTAATATGGAGTAATGCTTATTTTGATCACTGGTGGCGTTTTCTCAACATACAGAAAAATAGCATTACAAATGATTGCATTCTTTTTATTTAATGCGTCCCCAAACGTCAAACCTTAAAAGGCACGTATTGGAGTTAAAAGAGGGCTGAATACCAAATTTCATTTGTATCTGTCGCATAATTTATTTTCTATGAGAGGCATTAGTAGTCAGTAGTTAGTCGTCAGTAGTCAGCAGAAATCAACAATCTTCACGCACTTTTATGACATTGATACAGTTTATGCACATGATGCACATGCCAAAAGGTAGGAGTGGTTATTTTCCGTTAATTTGCTTGTCTCTCTTTAAATTTGTTATACTGCATCATCGTACTTGTTTTATCAGCTTAACATAATGAAGGAAACTTGTATTCATTAGTTACAAATGTCCCTGTATTTTGTAATTTTTACAAAAAACTCGAAGCTGGGACACCCTTGTGCGAAATGTGGATGCTGGAAGGTGGAAAAGAAGAAGCCCCTTCGTGGCACACTACCTGCGAGGAGTGGAGATGTTGGAAGCAAGGAACAGAGACATCAGCCTCATGGCGGCAGGTAAAGTAGTAAAGAGAACATGAGGTAAGGGGTTTATGCACGTTTCTCTCTAAGGGAACCAGCGAAAAATTTTGTGCGACTGTCTTTGGGACAACTTGGATGGGACACATAGGGACCTGCAAAGGCGAGGGTTCGACGCCTACGTTTAGTAGGACAAAGCATTAAAAATACAAGTAAGTATTTTAGGCTAGCAGTAAAAACGAGGTTTTAACCTCTAAAAATAGTTTTTACTTAGCCCAAGATACCTGTAAGAACCCACCCTCCTCCCGCTTCAAACCGTGCATGCGGTGAGACAAACTGTGTGGAGAAGCGGGAAAGGAGCGCCACCTCGCGGTGGTCATGAGCCCCAGGGAGCGCCATTGCAAGGACCTGAGTGCATAAATTTCATGTTTGGGACGGGTAGCATTCTCCATCCGTGGGTCGGCTGCACTGTGCTGTCCTGTTCCGGACCCATCCGTCCGTTCCAACCACCATAACCCAGCCAAGCCCATTGACCACCGTACATGGCCCACTGGCTGTCCCACGAACCCGTTAGGCCCCATGGAACGCTCGGGTCTGACCCCGGTCGGCTTCCCTGCCCTACGCACTGTGTCCCAGACTGCGACGTGTCCGCCCCTCCGTGTCCACGACCACTATCATGTGTCCTGGACTGCGAATGGACCAAGCAGGGCGTGGTGTCTAGTCCGCTCGTGTCCGTGTTGCTGCCCCGGTCCCACCCCGGAGCGTGTCCGGGACGAATCCGACAGCTGTTGGGAGGAAGTCTGTAGGGGCACGCCCATAGACTCCGCACCCATGCTGTTTATATTGTACAATAATCGTCTATGTTTCTGGGAGGTATCATCGATATCAGTGTCTTTACTTACGTCATAAACACTACGTGGCGGTGTCCAGGTGGCGTTGACGACTGAAGCTTGTCTTGTACGCCGTCACTTGCCGTCATCCGGGGCACTGTGTGAAACGTTGCGGGCAAACGCGGCGCCTCTTTCGTACCGAAATAGCACACAAAAGTATCCAGGATCCTTTTGTGCGTTTCCAGCGCACGTTTACGATCCGCAGCCTCCTGTTCTTTTTTCCTAACTACTTCTAGCCTCGCCATTTCTTCTGCCACGATACTCGGTAGGTCCGTTTCTTGTCCGGATGTGGTTTCTGTCCCGGACTGCACCAAAACAAAGGAATTGTCAAATGGTGGCATAGCGCCGTGCGAAGCATTAGAATCGTCCCCTGATTCCATAAAATGTTCTAGGTCAAGATTTGCTCCTGTAGTACTTGCCAATAACGCCATTTACCATTCTCTTCGACGCAAAACAGCTCGATGATCAGAATCCACCCAAGTTGCTTCGATTTTTGGATCCATTGTTGAGCATCACTCACCGCATTTGAAGCTTTCAAAATTGCAGATCCGACATCTACGGCATCTTGGATGTGGATCCATTGGATTTAGCTTCTTCCCATTACCATTTCCTGGGCACGATGGCCTTTTGTTTGGGTTTTTTGTAGAATCCATCTCTGATAACTCAGTAGTTGCGACCGATCTCGATCGCGTCCCAAAACAAACTGTGTGGAGGAGCGGAAAAGGGGTGCCACCTAGCGGTGGTCATGAGCCCCAGAGAGCGCCATTACAAGGACTTATAGTGCATAAATTTCATGTTTGGGACGGGTAGTATTTCCAATAATTGTAAAGCATTAAAAATACAGGTAAGTATTTTAGGCTAGCAGTAAAAACGAGGTTTTAACCTCTAAAAATAGTTTTTACTTGGCCTAAAATACTTACCTTTTACTTGCATTATGTCTTTAAAACTGATAAACGCATTTATACATTAACCCATACTGTCCGTTAAGCAGCATTTTATTTGCTGTTAATAATAAAAAAAAAACTTTTGACACAAACTATGTTCAGTAAATACTCAAACTCTGCTTAGTGGTCCTTCTTACTACTTTATTGATCATCTTATGATCTAGTTCACGCCGATTTTAAGAACAGACTAGACTCCAAGTGGAATCTGAAAAATCGTCTGGAGCAACAGGCCGCATCAGCTGGGGACAGAATGTAGATTTGTGGTCGAACGCAGCAAGAGACAAATTCAAAGTTGACTAAACACGACAGCGTGCAACTGCCAAATCCAGCATTTGTTGGATGAAGAGGAAAGGAAGTAATCCATGAATATTCAAGTTGAGAGTTGTAGTAAACAGCTTTCTAAATCTATGGACAGTTAGTTTCAATGTGTTAAAATGGCTTAAAACGGTAAAGTTGTAGCAACGCAATCCGTATTTTTACGGTGTTTGTGTTCCCTCGCAGGTCCGCACAGGGTAGCCCGCTTACCCAGTGCAGGTGCAAGCGGCATTCCTTGCACAGCACCGCAAGCAAACACAAACGCAGTATACAGTTTTTCTTGTTGCTTGGAAAATATACCTGTCAATTTTAGCATTGAATGGCTCGATGCTGTGTCTTTAGATCTCAACATAGTTGTAACCAGCCAGCTTGGGAACCCCACCGCACATGCGCGGGCGTCCTATCAAAAGCGGTAGCTCCGAGAACTAGCCATCTGTTTGTCTAAAGCGATTACCCAAGATAGTTGTTCCTGCCGCTATCGTTTCCGGTCTGGATTCCTAACCCATCAGCTTCTTCCTGCCAGCTGCCGCCGGCCCCAAGAGTTTTCGTAGTTCTTCCCGCACGCCTGCAACTCATCTTCCATTTCCGGCCTGGTTCGGCAACATGCTTCCGCCGGTTGGCCTTCACCCTGCTTTCACTTCTGTCAAGCTCATCGCCCTCACTTCGTGCATGGCATCCCCCCCCCCCCCAAGCCGCTCCCCGTCATCCTGTTAAGGCTGCCAGCAATTCGCCTTTTGAAAGCCAGTCCATGGATCGCTGTGGTCTTTCCGATAGACAAGTCTTTCCCCTCAGTTCAGGCCGCACTTTTCGGCTGCCCATATTGATCGGCATGGAGGAATTCTCAGGAGGAATTTGTTGCGGCTGCCGTCGCTCCTTCCAGCTTACTTTCGTTCCAGTTGATTCTGACAACAATTGAGACCCTAGCAATGTTTGATCCCAATTCTCTCGCGCTACTGCGTGTCTTGCCTCGTGCGGGGCGTGGAAATTATCGTGTCTCGTATCGATTGTGGGAATTATCCACAATCGATACGAGCAACTGGTGGAAAAATGCATAGGTTTGAAGCTTCACACATAACGTGGGTCCAACGTTATATGTGATGCTTCAAACCTACATATTTTTCCACCAGTTGCTCGTATCGATGGTGGATAATTTCCACACATCAAGTGAAATGCCAAGGCGGATGTCATCATCCCGTGTCATTTGTGACTAATTCTAGCCATGGAAGAAATTGCCTGCAACATCGCAGTTTCGACTGATGCAGCCTGTCTCGGACAGCTTGTCTCGATTCCAACGCGTCAAGCAGAAAATCGGAAGAAAGTTCTCGTCTCGTCTCTTTCTCATGTAAGGGGAGAACTTTCTTTCACCCATGCATCGACGGTAAAATCTGATGGATGTCCTTGCTTTGTCTCATTCAAAACCAGGATTCACGTCATGAGTGAAGTTTCCAGCCATTTGCAATTTTTTACTTGGACAGTTTGTCTCGATTGTGACACGTCGAGGGAAAATCCAGAAGAACGATACCGCCTCGTCTCATCCGTGACTAACACTCAAATTATGAGAGAAGTTTCAACTCGGACAGCTTGTTTCGACTGTGACTACAACTCGTGCATCGACCGGAAAATCAAGACAGACGTCGTCGTCTTCCCTCATTCGTGACTGTAATCACGCAATGAGAGAAGTTTCCAGCCATTTTGCAATTCCACTCGAACAGCTTATCTCAAGCCCTAGCCTAATCCCACGCATCAAGCGGTAAATCAAAAGAAACGATGTCATCTCATCTCATTTGTGACTAACACTCGCGTCATGGATAGAAGTTTCAAGCCACATTGCAGTCCCAACTCGGACAGCTTGTCTCGACATGGCCAAATCCCACGCATCAAGCGGAAAATCAAGAGGAACGACGTCATCTTGTCTCATTCATACTAACACTCGCGTCATGGAAGGTAGTTTGAAGCCACATTGCAGTCCCAACTCAGACAGCTTGTGTCGAATGTGACTAAAACTCGCATCGGCCGAAAAATCAATCAGGACGTCATCACCTCGTCCTATTTGTGATTGAAAATCGCACAATGGGGGAAGTTTTTGCAATTCAACTCGGACAACTAAGCTCAGACAGCTTGTCTCGATCTTTCGCTTTTAACGCTTTTAACGATGTCGTCTCGTCTCATTCGTGGCTAACACTCATGTTATGAGAGAAGTTCAAGCCACTTTGCAGCCTCAAATCGGACAGCTTGTCACGACTGACTAAACTATCACATCAAACAGGAAATCGAGATGGACGTCGTTGCCTCGTCTCATTCCTGGCGGGAAATCACGCAACGACAAATTTCCAGCCATTTTGCAGTTCAACTCTAACAGCTAGTCTTGGACAACTTGTCTCGACCATGGCCAAAACCCACGCACAAGCGAAAAATCAAGAGGAATATCGTCATTTCGTCTCTTTCATAGCCAACATGAGTGAGCTGTCAAGCCACTTTTGTCTCCAAAAGCCTGCCTCTAGACCCGCATTCACTAACGGAAAAGAATTATCCACCGAGAAGATGCTTCGTCCTTTCGGAAAGCCATCCATCAGGTCAAGGAAAACGGATACCGCTCCCAGCTTGGGCCCTTGCTCCACGGTCCCTTCTGCCCATGCTCACCGCTGACACCGTCACTTTGACCTGCTTTCAGCTTTGGACTCGCCCTTTTTACCCACTCGGTCACGCCTTGCTCCCGCATTGGTTCAGCCGAATCTGAAGATGTCTCACCGTCACAAAGAGGACAACCCGCACCACCGGCCTTCATTTCGACGAGCTCTCTCTCGTCCCGCCCTACCGACCTGGTAGCCTCTCCTGTTGCCGCCGCCAACCCTCGCTCCATCCGGTTTCTTTCGTTTTCGGTTGATTCCGACAACGAATGAGACCGCAGCAACATCAACACTGTTTTCGGCGTTGCTGTCATCCACCCTCGCTCCATCTGGGTTTCTCTCATTTCCGATTAATTCCGACAACGAGTAAGACAGCAGCGAAATCCATTTTCAACACAGCTCTTGGCCGCATCCCCACCCCAGCTCACCGACCATGGATGCCGTGTACACGTGATTTCTTCGCCGCACCCCGACGTCACCATGGCTCCCACCCCATGGATTGACCCACCTTTTCTGCAGACCTTTTGAGTTTGCTACTAACTGTCTACTTCCGATCTCGTCTCTCGAGTCGTGTGACACTGCGCTCTTGCCGGACAACTCCTCCCAGGTCAGCTGATGGCTGTCGATGCTTTTGCCACAGCCAGAACCCTTCGCATGCCTTTCCAAAAGCTCAGCTTCGGATAGCTCCCCTGCCGCTGTGTTGGGCTGCTGTTACCCCACGTCGAGTCGCTATTCTCGACGTCTTTACGAAAGCTAGGTTTCGGATTGACCCTCCACCGTTAAATCCGTTGCTGTTGTCCCTCGAACCGATCCCAAAAGCACTCCGTCTTCCTCGATCAGGGCTTTTGGGCTGACGATGCTCCGCAACTTGTCTGTGGTCTGCTACCGTTGCTCCACGATTCTTTCCTCGCTGGCTCCCTCTTCCAAGGGACGACTCTCGACCAACTCAACAGCACTCTCCCTAGCACCTTTCACGATGTGACTTTGCACCTGCGTCCAACCCTGCCACAATTCAAAAACTTGGCTTTGGATCGTTCGCCCAGTCGCCCGATCTTTGGAGTTAACCATCACCGACTCCCGACTCCTTTCCGAACGCTTTCCCGAACCACCCCGCCTTATCGGTTGTTGTAGCACATCATCGTGGCCTCTTCCCCGTCGGTTCTCGGGAATGAACGACCCTTTCCGAAAGCTCTGCTTCAAATTACCCGCTCGCAGGGGTGCAGAAAATTTTTACTGAACAAAATTTTCCTACAGATTTTTCAAATTTCCACAGCCTTTCATTAAATTCACGCCATTTTAAAGTGAATTTCCACAGTTCTCTGAAATTGCTCGCGAACCTCGTTCTAGCGTTCTGGCATATTCTGCACCTCAGCCTGCTGGATCCTTGATGTTCAGCACTGCCTCGGCCATCAATAGCTCACGACCCCTTTCCTCTTTCCGAAAGCTTTCCCGACCCGAGCCACCCCGCTGCCCGTACCGTGCCTCATCCGTTATTGCAACCCATCATCGGTGGACCACCCCTTCTGAGAACACAACGTGGCTCCTTCCCCGTCGGTTCCCGGGTTAACCCACCTGTCCAAAAGCTCGGCTTTGGTTTGTTCCCGTCGATGTCATGAAGCCTTCGCAATCAACCTCTTGCTTTCGTTCCTGATTTTTGTCTTTCCAACGTTAGCCGACTGCTCCGCCCTCACCAGTCGCGCTTTCGTTCCCGGCAAGCGTCTTCATCGGCGATCAAGCTGGGATCGTTCCCCTTCGACCAGGTCGGTCCTCCTACGTTGAACCTCGACATTCCGGTTCTTTTTCATCTTCACGGTCCAGTCTTCTGTTCATTCAATCATGGGATGTATTGACACACAAAAAAAAAACACCCATTGGCAAAATCTTGCTCAGCTTTCCTATGGCACCAAAGCCTGCGTTTAGGCCACCCCGCCCCCTCCGACAGCTGCTTTCTCCTGTCCTGCCAACCAGTCGCTTTCTGAAAGCTTTCCCCCGACTCACCACTTCCGGCAAGCAGCTTTTTCTCAACACCTTCTCTAGTCGCGACTGGGAACGAATCAGCTCCCGCCTTGCTAGCGCTCCTCACAATCATACCCTCGCTTGTTTCATCATGATGGTGTAAAACGTCTTCAATTTACCCGATTCTGATGGCGTCGACATCAATCTCAGTCAATACACTGTAAACCCTGGACTGAAACCTTGCAGCCCCTCATTCCTTCCTGTCAATTTCAAGACATTGAGGAACCCGCTTCATTCCCCAGTCAACATGCCATCTTTAATCACGAAACGAAAGTAATTTTCTGCAATCATCAACAGCAAATTTCCACCATCACCCCCATTTTGAGCCAGGTTTTTTCGAAAAACCAGCCTCTCAAGGAGGCTCAAGAAGATAACATCTTCAGGGGACGCCAGACTCGGAACCCTACGAAACTTGCTCGCCACCAAATTTGGCGAGGTCTTCTGTCAATCCTAAAATACATTTTCCAAGCAACGTAAATTTGCCGGTCCCCATGAAAGTTGGCCAAAATTTGTTTCTTTTTAAAGGAAAGTATACTATACCGAACCTACCCTCTTGAGTCACCTTATGGACAATTGAGAGACAAAAAGGCAGCAAGCTCTCGGAAAGGCCGCTTTTGATAGGAGGCCCGAGGTTGGCTGGGTACAACTATGTTGAAATCTTAAGAAACAACAGCAGCATCGAGACACTCGTGCGTGTATGATGCCACGTTTCCTCCCACTAGGAGTGCAAAAGCACATAAATATCCCACTCATAGACTCTAACTGTGACTGTGTAGAGTCTACAAGTGTGATATCAAAGTGTCTTCACTCTTAGTGCAGGGAAACGTGCCACCTTACAGTCAGTTTCCTGCAAACATAATGTGGAACAGACCATAGCATATATTCCTTTGCAAAAGGAACAAATTTTAGCCAGCCTTCATGGGGGCCGGCAACTTTACATTTTTAGTCAAATTACTAAAACGAAAAGGTGTGTATTGTGGTGACGTGTGCGCAGTACTAATGTAAAAGCTTAACTTGAAGTCCATGCCATAATTTACTACTAAAATGAAAAATAAATTAATAAAGCAATAATTTATCTGCTAAATATACATGTACGATTAAAAACCGTTCTTTGCTACGAGACTGCTTTGTGCTGTTTTCTGCAGCATATGAATGCTGCCTGCCCTTAGAGAAATCCAGAAACGTATATACAGTACTGTACATTCCTGTTTCTATAGTTTTTTTTTTAAACCAGGTATTTTGTCATTCCCACTCAAACCGTGATGTCACCGTTCTTTACTTAATGCACGACGGGTGAGAAAAGCCCTTACAAATGCATCGAGAGTAGGCCTACTGCAATTGGAACTGTTTTCTTCTTGGTCCCTTACTAAATTATTTTGCATCATTTGCATTTGAACTGCACACAAGTGTGAAAGTTGGGAAACAAAAATAAACTACACTTGAAAAGTGTCCGATCACATGATGCCGAAGACAAAAAATGTATTCTAAAGCCAAGGTTGCGTCTGGCACACTGATGTTTACAAGTCATGCTTAAAGGGTGCTGGAATCTTTAGCTGTCAAACGTTTCTATCTCACAGGGTGCCCTTCATTGATTCAACGGGCCCCTTCTACGCATGACTTGTAAAGGTCGGTGCCAGGTGACCACATGCTTGAAAGTTGTATTTCTCGAAATTGCAATGGTAGAGTCAATATTTGGACATTTCCACCCAACTTGCACAAGATTAGAAAATTTTCATTCAATGATCAGTATTATTTATTAAACAGTAGACTACAAAAATGTACATAATGATGACATGGGAATGCAACCTTGAATGAATATGAACTATCTTCGCCAACTCTTCTGCTCTCGTCCATAGCTGTGAAAAAGGACACAACAATACTCCTTTTTAGTGTCAAATGTGCATGAACTTTCATAAACCAACCTGTACATATCGACAAATAACGCTAAAAACCCTAATCTTAGCGACGTTCACTTTTTATTGATTTTCGGCATCTTTTTGGGCGGCGTCCACCTCAAACAGGCAGTGTCTATGGTGAGGCGGGGTCGCTTATACTGTGCACTCTTGAGATGTTCCTCGACTAGCTTTGGCGTCACGCAGATCACATGTTGGCCCTTCCAGTACTTGACCATATTCATGCTCTGCAATGTACTGATGATGTCACTTTGCGTGATGCTTGTCATTTGACTGGAAAAGAAACCAAACGATACCATATGAAAATACATGGGTGTCCAAGGCCCTACAATTTCCCTAAGCAAATTAGTCTATACAGCGACATGGGAGCAATTAGGAATGAATAGCTGACTTGTCCTTCAAGGTTAACACGTTGCCGATTTCGAAGAATGTGATGTGCATTGGAAGTTATATCGAACCCTAAACTACTGTAATGGAAATCTGAGAAGACACTTAGGATTTATGGACCAGAAGCTCTACAGTTGTGCAACTCTGCGTATGGAGAATTTGTTTGCACGTGCATGCACATCCTTATTTCAATCATCTTTGCATAGAACCAAACCGAGCTAGCAAGATTGGATGACATTTTAATTGACGTGCAACTTGTGTATGCAAATTCACCATCCCATCCATCCAAATCAAAGTTAGCACTGTAAAAAACTGCACCGCAGTACAAAGGTTTGGCTATATTATACTAAACTATTTTTACCACTGTGATCACCTGTAAATGGCATGATTCACCCGTAATTTTGCACTCACATTAATCTGCTCAGAAGTTAGCAATGTCATGTCAAGGCCAACTATATCACCAAGGTTACTGTCCAGGTCCAACCAGGTTTTATTTCCCTTAAGTGAAATTTTAGGAAAATGGTGGATCCTGTTACTGGGTGCCAGTGTAAAGCTGAAATGTAGAGCTCTGCAAATGTTTATATAATTGACTCGACTTTCAACTGATACGTACTAGACTAAGGGAACAATCCATAAGCCGCTAATATAGAGTAAACAAATGATGTTCAAACTCAAAAAATGTCAATACTCATCACATCAGTATTGCGAATTTTCATAGGCATTATCCAAAAATTAAATATTTTCAGTCCTCCTATCGTCGTCAGGCAGCAAGAAACGTGTGAACTACAGTCTAACATAATCGTGCACAATTCTAGATGGATCGAAATTCAATCAAGTTTGATCGTTCTCGATTGAATTCGATCCATCTAGAAGAGTGCATACAATTATGTAGACTGTAGTTCACACGTTGCTTGCTGCCTGACAAAGATAGGAGGACTGAAAATATTTATTTTCAAATAATGCCTATCGGAAATTTGCAATACTGATGTGATGAGTATTGACATTTTTTGAGTTTGAGCCTCATTTGTTTACTCTATATTTCTATCACTCAAAGTAGAATGATCAAATTCTTTGCCATAAGCCACTAAATATTAATTAAGTGGTTCTCGGGAGTAGTATAAAAAAATTGATGCGAACAAGAAACATTTTTATTTTTTATTTTTCAGATGTGAACGATGGCCTTTTTTTTTGGTACCAAAACAAAAATTAACATCACTTTTGTTGTAGAGGACGCTGCAATATTTCGCTCAACAATAGTTTTTCCAGCTATGTCCAGGGAGATGCAGGAGATCGTAAAAATCTAAAAAATTTGAGTCCATGTTTATGTTTTGTACAATATCCAATATCCGTGCAAACTTTCGTCTGTCAGGTTTTTCGGGACTTGGAGGGGCTCAGAACGACTGTCTTCATCAGGCTACCACATCACCGCTTACTTCGCCGTGATCGTTCGTTGGAACGCGGCGCCTCCGTAACTTGCAGGCCAGCACACCACTTCTCCCGCAGCAACTTATTAAACTCTCCTCTCAGCAGGAACTGAATGTTTGGGTTTGAAGGTCCATGGATATTCATCAGCACAGCCTTCTCTCA
>JAHWFP010007023.1:43775-69047 GCA_023313725.1 Lithobius niger
AGCAGTCCACCACAAGGAAACTCGACACCGAATCAACTGGGAAGGCACTGCGACACTCCTTAAGTCCAACTCTAACAATGATGTGCATCTGAGAAGCCTAGAATCCGTGGCTATTCAACACCACAGCCGAGAGAAGGCTGTGCTGATGAATATCCAGGGACCTTCAACCCCAAACACTCAGTTCCTGCTGCGGGAGAAGTGGTGTTCTGGCCTGCAGGTTACGGAAGCTATGGGCTCGCGCCGCATTCCAACGAACGATCACGACGAAGTGAGCGGTGATGTGGTACCCTGATGAAGACAGTCATTCTGAGCCCCTCCAACTCCAGAAAAACCTGACTGTCGAAAATTTGCAAGGATATTGGAACGGTAAAACTCAAGCTTAAAAATGCAAATTGCACATTCAGCTTTAATAAATAACACGTGAAGAATCTTTTGCACACTTGCTACATGCTAACATGACACTGGTGCGTAAACGCCATCATCACATTCGTACTGCTTCTTCCCAATGTGTACAAGTGCATGCTTTCTTAAATAACGTTTGTGAGTAAAGTCTGTCCACACCCAACACATTTCGGCAACTTCTGGTCACTGCATACAGCGATAAACCTCTCTTCTTGTCAAATGCCTTCCATATTCAACACATTCAAACGATTTCTTTTCACAATGTATAATTGTGTATCACATTAAATAAAACTTGTTCACAAGAGCCTTTCCACACTCGCTAAATTCAATGGTTTTTTTTTCCGTAACATGACCCAGTGCGAGCTTCGTAAAACTAGATAGACTTGTGCGTAAAAGCCCTTCCACACTCGAAACATTTAAATGATTTCTGTCCACTGTGTACAAGTACGGTAGAAGGAATTCTAAAACGAAATCGCTTTCCAAAAACCTTTCATGGCTAACTATGTTCTCTTTCTAGAGTAGTCCGTGCGACACAAGTTGCTGATTAGAGGGGTTAGGGTTAATAAACGACATTAAACGGTACGTTGTAAGAAAGTAATACGGTAGTAACAGGTTTTGTAAGAAAATATAATCACTAAGGTGAACTGGGAGTGCTCAGCATGGTGTTCGTGGCCACATTTTACTGTTAAGGACAAATGAATCAAGCTGTAATATAGCCAGCACATTTTCTGAAGAATATCAAATACGTTTGGTGGTCATCATGAAAACGCAGTGGCATAGCTGAAGGCTAGTTACGTCAGAACTTCACCTGGTCAATGAGTTGAAAGGAATCCATTTACCGTTTTTTTGTAGGTATACTTATCGAATGTCTTCGATTTTAGTCTCTCACGAAGCAATTCCTTTGTCTCTTCAACGGTGGCCATTTTGCGGTCGAATTAGTTGAAAATTCCTCCTCGGATCGTCTAAAACGAAGCTAGCGATGTACAGCACATCTTACAAAATGGCGTGCTCAAAATGTGATGAAGGGATCATACAAGATGGCGGCCTCCTGGATAGGAGAGGCAGCGAGCCAGGCGGGAGTGGACAGAAAGTTTTGAAACAAACTGAAAAATGGGGATTTTTAGTTGATAAATGAACAGCGATAGCGTAAAATAGTGATTTAATGCATTACTGAACGTAAATATTTGCAGGTAGTAAGAAAGTGCTGATTTTATGAACATTTCGCTAGTGCCAGCTGCTGGATCTCTTCTGTCCTAACCTGAACTTTATCTCGGCTCCTGCGATGGATGATTGGAAGTTTCTAGGTTTCCTCTCCCCGTATTAGCATTCTTTCTCTTAAAAATATAAAGTTAAAAACTGAGCTATTACATTTACTTGAACATTAGTCTGCTTCAGCTGACTTAAGGCTCCAAGTTTGTTTACGTTTCTTTATATAATTCGGATTGGCCGACAGATGGGCGTTTCAACCCTAACAGAGCTAAAATACAGCAAGGTACTTATTCCACACACATTAGGAAGCAGGTTTTCGCTTGACCACCAACATTTACATTTTACAGCTCGCAATGGAGGCAATTGTAATGCCAAGTATTTTGGAAGTCTGAAATTTTCATTACAAAACATCGTTAAAAAATACTTTCACCGAATTTCGGCCTCATCAGTTTACACTTTTTGGTGTGATGTGGTGAAATTAACACAATCGGGTAATCGTTTAGGAGCACGAAAAACGTTTACACGGAAATTTTTGTTCAACAGCCAATAACCTAAACTTAAAGCCGAACTAGCATTACTGTCTTTAGGTTGAGCTTACCTTAGATCCTTAATGGAAAGCGTTCCCTTGAAATCCCTCAAGATTTCCAGAAGGACCCAGGACCAGTAGCTGCGATAGCTGAGTTTGCCTAAGTCCGACAAAGGTTTCTCCGGAGAGCCAACAGTGCTGTCCAGTTTAGATAACTCATAACCTATGAAAGCCAAAAGGATAAACCCACACTTTAATGTTCAGATTACTGATTCCACAATACACTACATGTAAAAAAAAGGTGGCAGCTTATAGCATTAATCAGATTCAAAATTTATACTTCTCTGGCCCATGGCCCAGGCACTAATGACACTGGGGTAAGCACAAAACTTACGGGACACTTTTTTTTTCCAAATCAAATTCTTGGAGCCTTGCGTCTATCTGAAACAAGCTAATGCTTGTATAGGTGAACCGACACAGTTCTGAACTTTACTAAGCGTTTCGAAGAAGAGAAGTCTAGCAAGGTGAGGGACAATACTGGGGATTCAAATCGAGAAACCGCCTATCATCATTGGGACCCCAGGACAATCTCCTGAACAGGCCAGTAGATCGCATGTGTAGCCGCTGAAGGTGGCTGGTAATCTCTTTTTTTTCTTGATATCTTTTTTTTTTTGGAAACCGAAGATTGGGGAGAGGTACTAAGTCTTAGTCAACGAACTGGCACTGCTAGATAAAACAGCTAGCTTTACTAAACTTCAGCTACACCGTAGTAACTGTGGACTTTGGTTTCCGTTATTACTTTCAGTCTTTCCAAGCTCAGAGTCAGAACAGAGGCCTACGGGAAATGAAGAGCGAATCGATTCACCTACCTCCGTTCACTTTCAGCTTAAAAACAAGTCGAACAACTACCATAACCTTCAGGGTTTGTTGTTAATTTTACTATTACCAATGGGAGGCTTAAGATTTGACTGCTATAATAACCAAGGATGTCTTAATTATAAAGAACTGGAAACAAGCGTACATATTTACTGAATACTGCGAAAGAATAAATACTACCGTAAATCGCCTATTAAACGCCCATGGGCCGTTAAGACTAATTCTATAAAAAACAAGTTATAATTAATTTTTCGGTCTAGTTCCATCCTAGGCTTATGCTATCATTCATGAACGTGAACTGGCTTCAGTCTAGCATTAAAGTAATGTTTCTATTCTCATTTATCCACGAATTTAGTTTTTTTAGAATATTTAATTTACGTGTTATAAAATAACACCAAAAAATACCGCTACATAAATTCACATTACGGACACAAACGTAGGCATAAAAAGAATGGAAGAAAAGAATCGCTAGAAAGAAACACACGAGCACGAAGAAAACAATAATATTATCACGCTGCGTCTGTGTATGCCACTTCCGCCACAAGCTACGTCTGCTCCATGAGTTAAACAGTCTTCACCCTCACCTTTCACCAAATCATCATCATGTATTAATTCCCTGAAGCAGCAGCTAGGATGAAAGGTGAAACACCGACGTACAGACTACTTTCCCTAACCATTTCAAAAATATATAAAAGTACTACATAGTAAATAACATCCAACAGCTGGATGTGCAAATATTTTAAATATTTTTTACCAGGAATTTACCCCGGCGAGATAACATAATTTTGCAGACGACACATGGTTTGTGGTTTATGGCGTTCTGCTCAGTAATCTCCCTAGCCATCTTTTAACTGTTGATTACCATTTTTATTTTGATAGAGCAGATACAATAACACGACATTCATCATCATACTCCTTTGGAACCAGTCGTGTAGCTAACTTCAAGCGGCATGGAAATAAACGGATGTCGAAACATTAGCATCGTTGGCCAAGAGACTGCCGTGAGAATGGATGTTAGGCCTAAAAAATATAGGTTTGTCCAATCCCTTACAATGTGAAGCATGTTAAGGTTTTAAATTGAAAGAATTGCTGAAAATTTCAGCAGCTGCCAACAAAGGCCTAAAAAATCCACTCACAGTATTCACCTGACAAACAACGCTGGTGTTTTATCTCCAGTGCCCGTTGCAGCTAGCAACACGACTGGCTCCAAATGTGAACTTCATAGTGAATGTGGCGGTATATCTTTTCTATAATTGATGGACTTTCAAAGAAAACCACACCACACATTACGACAGTTAATAAAAAATTAGGGACTAAATTTTGGATATTGGTATCAGAAAATGTAAAAATTGAATTGACAGTCACTTAATGCAAAACCAAAAATCGTCCAAGTTCCACCATCCAAACTTGCAAATTTTTCTTTGGGCAAGGCAAGAGTCATGAGACTTACACAATCACCACATCAACGAACTTTCCCAAGTCCACTACTTTCAAATTTCCCTCTTCTATCCCAGTAGAGATAGTCGAAAATTTGCAAGTTTGCATAGTGGAACTTGGACAATTTTTGGTTTTGCGTAAATAACTGTTTTTAATATCAACGTCAACCAAAGTAAAATTGCCAAATGAACGGTATTTTCGAATTGAATTGTATCGGTATTATATCACTAAGGGTGGTGTTGGTGCAGCCCTAAATGTTAGGCTTACTCAGTAACACCAAACTGTGTACCATCATGGATGAAATGCATTTTCCAAAAAAAAAAGTCTGACAAAAAAACCCCAAACAATCTAACGTCGGACGACTACTCAAGTACCTAACACAGCTTTTTGAGAACTTGTTCTGTTCTGCACTTCAATGCAGTATTTACTTTTTGTTTTAAATTCATTGTTAATTCATTGATATTACATTTCAAACACAGTATTAAAATAAAGTTGGCAAAATCAGCAAGGTAGGTTTAGGTGGTTATTTTCGTACCACACATCGTTATTGCAAACTCAACACTTACTGAACGCAATGAGGAATTTGCCGTAACCTTTTCTTTGGTACGGCGGAAGAGTTAAAATACAAGCAACATTGTTGCCATCGGGAGATTCTTTTTCCTATTAGGAAGAAATAAAAAGATGTATGGTTTAATGAGCCTTCCGGTAAAATCACACAAATTATCCCAGTCCTCAGACACCCCCTTGCAGTAGCAACTTAAAACATGATTTTGAAGGGCAGATGGAAAAATTAATGACCAAAACTCCTGTGTGGTAGCTTCATACTACATTAAAGATCTTGTAGAAATTTAAGGACACACAAACATTGTGTAGGAATCTCCCAAAAAAAAATTGTCCTTGTCTCTTGGGATAACTGTTGAAAAATGAAAAAACTCCATCCATCCTATCCCATCCCCCCCCCCCCCCCCCCGGGCTGTCCTCGCAAAAGAATTAGTATGGTCAAGGGTGTGCATTATCCTCCAGGGAACAAATTCTGCCCTACTTTGGCAAAAGGCATTAAATGCAAAAAGTAAGTTTTGAGAAAAAAAATGAAACGTTTGAATGTTTCAGCCGACTTACAAGAATGGAAGAACAAAAAAATTTAAGTACTATTCTAAATGTTATTTTTTTATAAATTTACTTACGTTGTGAAAAAATCGAAAATCCGCTCCAAACAGTGAAATTAAGCAGATAATGCTTTTTGCCACACACTAGGTCACAAAAATTTAATCATCGTGTAGTGGCAAAATGCTTTCAAAGCACTTAACGCATTTTGCCAGAGTTTTTATCAAAACCTCTTGAAATTAAAAGGCATTAACTAACAACTATAGAGCGGGGAAATCATTGAGAAAATTCACAAAAGTTGTAAGTAACAAACGGATCCTCATCCAGTCTTCGAAATTGCTGTATAACTTGCATCAAAATGTTGAAAACCTTTAAAAATGGTAGTTACACATTACATAAAATGGCAGTATTACATACTTATCTAGGTTATTTTTATCATTTATGTTAGGAGAATACCAATTCATTAATTAGGCAAAAGTACAGGTTATCGCCTGCTTCTTGAGAGGTTTGAGATTTAGTCTGGGGTCTTGGCTCAAAGCCACACGCTCACAATAAAATTATACAGTGAACAAGTACTGAGTGCTGAGAACTAACAATGTCCAGGGCCACACGCCCGAGCGATTATTGGCTCTTTGCACGTGGGAAGCTAGTAATAACTTATTTATCCACCGATGTCCGAATCTCAGCACGACAATAAAGAAGCACATGACGTTAATAATGACAGTAGTCTAACAATGCAAGGTGGAAAAGAAAAAAACATTTTGTTTTGCTTGTAATGTTCTATTATGAATTCGGAATTGGCATTCGAGGATATGTTTGATTGATTTGTTAAATAATAGAGTGCAGCTATTTCGGAATAGAGAAAGGAGTATTATAATGTGGGATATGGTTGTGTTGGAAGTCGGAGCACAAGGGCGCTCTTCCATTGGGCTGAAGCCCCCCCCGGTTTGTCCATTTTTGCTCTTTTGGTAGACAGAATCGTGAAGAAAATTCATAAAACTAGCTGGACCCTGTGCATGATGCACGATGATTGAATTTCCGTACACGTCTACCTGCTTCCGTGCTCCCAACACCCCTCCCCCCACACCGAACTGCAACCCCTGCCAGACTCTCCCAGTGTGGGGTCTGTATCTCCCCGGCACCTTAGGCTGTTGGCTGCTGCTGCTGATGATGGTGCTGCTGCTGATGATCCCTGAGAGCTTATGGTATTAATATAGTAGATCAAAACTTTAAACAAAGTCTTTTTCAAGGATCTATAACACTGGTTAGGGCAATGTAAGGCACGTCCCAAAAGAAAAAAGGTCCTCAGAAAAATCTCCTCTCCTTTTTTGGGCGCTAATGACCAAGCTGTCGACGCGCCACTAAGCCTCAATCCCCCCTCCCTTTTTTTTGGCTATTCTGCGCGCGCCCTTCTCGGTGCGTCTGACATGTAACATGGAAACGAACCATCCACCAGTAAACAAAATGCCCCGCCGAAACTACCAATTTGAAAAAAAAGTTTTAAAGGAGACTTTAAAATTTCACAATGTTTATCATATTGTAGTCAATTTTAATGCTTGAAATGTTAACTACATTGCCTGTTTTATGTATTTATTATGGTGAAAAATAACTTGCTATTTTAAGATAAATTAAATTTGCACTATGGGTGTAATACAGGTTTCGTTAAAAAAACAGTGGAGTGCTTAGTTCTCAGCAATAGGTGCAATAAATAGTTCTCAGCCCTCGTTCGTTCCTGCAGCTTGTATTGTTACGAGAAGGATGATGGCCTTAGGGCTTCGTCGGGCAGATGACCAGGAGTGGTAAACACTCGCTACAAAATCCTTTTAACCCTTTGAGATGCTGATATAGGCAGAAACATGGCTTTGTCACTCTTTTCTTCCTTCTGATTCATGTTATGGCGCGAAACAATGAATTCGTGCTGATTATTATGGGATGGAAACAGTGCTACCACTAATGACAAAACGCTTCAAGAGCATTGGAACCCCGAATCTGTTCGGATGTGTGTTGCCGAGCAACGGCAGAAAGCATCAATATCCGAGATTACCTTCTCTACAACAATAAGGTGCACGCTGCCACCCAGTGGCAAAAAGCATTAATGGACAATAAGACCTGTCTAATAATAGATGTGAGCTGGAATCCAGTAGCAAAAAGCATTAACAGTCTATAATGCTTTCAGTTCTTGGTTGAAACATTCTGTGAAATGCTGGCAAAACGCATTAACTGCCAATAACGCATTTTGCCATGGGATAAAAATTCTGTCACTCTATTTCAAAGGCATTAATGGGCAATAAGGCCTTCTACCAAAGCAAATCGTTGAACCACTGGGCACATAATGCGTTTTGCCACCACGAAACTGGCGTTCTAGTGGTCGGAGACGGAAAAACAATATACGAGCTGAAAGGCAAGGTTTTGTTTGTTAATGCTTAACCAAAATCTTATTTTCGCATTTTTGGGGGTTAATGCGTTCTGCCAAAGTAGGGCAGAATTGTCGTTTTAAGCAGAAAATTAAAAAAAGCTGTAATAAGGAGGGAAAAAAATTCAATTTTGGTGTCAGATCGGTCGCTTTACTGCTGAAAAAGAGTAGTTGTTCATTCACAACAATTTGTGTACATATAAACAACCCAGAATTTACACAAAAGTTTAAATTTATGCCTACACCTGGTATTATGAATTCCTAATTGTTGAAAAAAGCCCAAAATAATACAAAATCCAATGAAATCCACAAATATTTGGGATTTCCACGAATTTTAAAATGGTCCCACATGTGGTTAAGGTTGCCATAACACCAAGAAATTTCAAACTAAAACAATTACTGTCAATTCCGTGATGTTTTTGAAAATTGTGGAACAGTGAAAAATCATTGTCCTTATGTGTATCCTTTGACTAGATATCTTTCTATCTAAAAACATCTTGAGTTTTACTTTGGAAGTTCAACTTACACAACACGCACAAACAAGAGGTAGCACGTGAAGGAAAGCCTGATGAAGACAGTCGAAAATTTGCTAAGAAAGACCGTTTCTTCCTGGAACTTTCAAATTTGGTGTGTTGTGTAAGATTGTTGATAATCTATCTTTCTACCAGAAGCGCATAACCAATGAGTTGCGTGTGATGGTGACTTTTCCGGGTAAAACGTGCCCATGTGGGCTGAGCCAAATAAGAACAAACAAAGCTTCAAGAACACAAAATTGCTACAATTCGAGTTTGTTCACAATAATAATTTGTTTGAACGACAATTAATTGCTTATAGTGTGTAGCAGGTTATTAGTGTTGGGTGGTTAAAATACTGGAATTGTGCTAAAATTATACCAATAGTTCATTTAGTCTTGTGTTGTAGGGTTTAAAGGGTTAACGAGCATTAACCACTCCTGGTCATCTGCCCGAAGCCGTATGGCCCTATGGCCCTTGTGTTGTAGGGCTCAAACAGTGCAAGAATTAGTTAAGATCAACAATGGTAAAATTGGAATTCTAAACAATGCACAAAATTGGAGCCAATTTGCGTAGTAACTTTGATGCTACAACCAGATTTTTAAGTCTCTGGCTTTGATGCTTCATTGGTATTAAACTAAACTAACTACAAATTCTAGAAGATGTAATATGTCATGAAGTATGCATGCGTAAATCTAGGGGTGGGCAACAATTTTTTTCACACACAAAATAAAATTTGTTGTTCTTTAAAAATCAGGTGTTGGCACCACAGCACTACAATACCAGATACCGCCTCGTTCGTAAGTACTGGAGAACACATAGTACTGGGGTACTAAGCTTGGTAAAGGCACCGGCTGAAAATTTTCTGGTTCTGCCCAACACTACATCATCTAGTGAAGCTCTCTAAAGTCTTTACAGCTGTGTTATCTCCCTCAGTTTTAGAACCCCGTCTTTTTTACGGAGTCGTGTTAGCGCCCACACCCTCCACCCATTTTTCACAATATTAGGGTAAGCACCGAGTTAACAAGGACATTTACAGCATGCCAAATATGGAAAATAAAAAATCTTTGTTAACCTTGGAGAAGTAGCCAACCAAGTGGGCCCCATGTTTGTCCACTTCACACAAGACGTAGAAAATGAATGGTTCTACATCAAAATAAAGTGTTTTGTGGTCCAGGAATAGTTTGGCTAATAGACATAAATTCTGACAGTATATCTGAAACAAGACAAAAATTAAATCTTAGTTAAACGAATCGTATATGAAATGCAGGACATCTGAAAATTTTAGGTACAGTAGATTAAAATGAAATTTTGCCGGCCCCGAGGAAAGCCAGCTGAAAATTGTTTCTATTGCCTCTAAATTGATGACCTTCTTTCCCAAGGATTTTTTTCGCTGGAGGTTTTTAGGTTGAGGAGAGCCAGCCAGCTGCGCAACCCGGTCTGCGCATGCGTGCAGCCCTTCTATAAAAAGCTTACAGGCAAGGCGTCCTACCATCTTTTCCCTCTCGACATGTCAAGGTGGTCACTCAAGACGGAAGGTAGGGTCGGTACAGGTAATGTATAATTGTATATTTCCTGTTAGACAATAGAACAATTTTAGCCAGCCTTCTGGGGGCCGACAAAATTATGTTTCTATTTACCGTTAGGAAATATTCATTACCTGTAAATTCATTGCATTTACTGGAGTCCTTGTCAATGCTGGAGGTGGGCACTACCTGAGAGTTACCCTAGGGTTACGAGCTGGCACCCCCAAAAATTCAAAACTTTGCACTTTGTTGAAAACAGAACGGGATCTTCAGGTTTCATTTGTTGGAAGTGGTCGGCCTTGCTTCAGCATCAGGACATCAGCCTTCTGGGCATCTGTTTAATTGCTTAAGGTGGTTGGACGACAGGTCTGGCAGTGACAATGGGTCCCAGACGATGTAGTCCATAAAACTTATGTTGACTTTTCCTTTAAGTGGTAACGTGTGAAGACAGGTTGGGCTTCTCCAGGGTACAGTTTGGAGGATTTCTGGTATAGGATGTTGTTGTAGAAAACCCAAGGTGTGGAAAATGTTCAAAATCCGAGGGTTGCACCTTGATAATGTTGACAGCGCAGGCCATCAAGTGCGTTGGTGAGGACAGTCTTTATCCCTGTTGTGAACATTCTTGTCGATGGTTAGTCGAATTAGATTCAGAAGGGGAAGAGAATTGGTTTGAGCCTCAGCAAAAAATGTTGGACTTTGTCCTTTAATGTAAAAATGCAATGCACGTACAGGACAAAGGAGACGTGTGGGTTCATCGGCAATTATACTTGTGAGTGTTGGAATGATGATTGGTTGGGATGGTTCGCGGGTTTCTTAAGTTTTAGCACAACATGAGGCTACAGGCTCATTGGCTCATGAAGCAATGAGCTGGGAAAATGGGTGGGTCTGGGCTTTAAAACAACGTGAACATGTTGCAAGAGGCCCTGGAAGAAATCAACCAGGTGCTTGATGGAAACGACATAAAGTTGCCGTTTGTGTCAGGTATGGGCTTGATCAGAGCTGAGTTGGTCAGGCCATCAGTGGTGGATGGTAAGACGTGGGGGGTTGGTGAGACAGTCGTTGGGTGGTTGTGACATGACTGGAAGAATGACCGTGTGGCCGCAACGGGCTGTTGTCCGGCGAGTAGAAGCCCCTTTTGTCTTGAAGGGATCATGAGGAATGATGGTCTTTAAGGAGTGAACGAATTACGGTTTTTCCGACGAGGAAAACTGTTTTCAAGAAAGGGATCGGCCATGGTCACTCGATGGTGATGAGGCATCAGGGTGGCACCAATCAAGAAGGCTGTTGCCGAAGTTTAATCAAAGTTGTTGGCTGTTGGTGACTACAGGTTGGGATTTGTGAGACGTGGCGGACCTTCTCCTGAAGAAATTTGTGGTGAAGGCAGGAAGCGATTTTATTTGCGATCGTTGGTGATGGAGGCCGTGTGTAAGATAACTTTTATGAGGCTGATGAAAAGTGTTGGTGTGCCAGTAGTAGGGGTCGGACGAATATTCCTTAAAAAAATATTCGTTCAATTTTTTTCCACGTTTAGGCCAGATTTCCATCCCCCCCTCCCTCCCAAAGAAATCCGTTTTTCATTAAATACCTGTTTTACTTAGCCTATTGTCAATGCAAGGCATACGTAATAAGACAACCCCCCCCCCAAAAAAAAATGATGAATTTTTAACTGCAGTACGGAATGACCAAAATTCCCAAGGCGGTTTCTCCTTCACACATATGTCGCGTCATCTATCAAATGGCTACCATGGCCCTGGTTGCCGTCACCATTCTTCATTTCTTAAATGTTTTAGGGAGAACTGCTGCACGCATCCATAATCTGTTCGTTCCCCTCCCATTCCTCCATTTGGAAGTGAGCAATCCAAAACACGGATCATTACAGATTGGTTGGGAAGGAAGTGGCAAGGGAAGAAAGCATAGGGCGTAAAATTCGAATGGAATATATCCTATCCGAATACGCTCTTAACGAACGAATATTCGTCCGACCTTGCAGACTCAGGACATTTGAGTTGAATAGTGGCGATTTGATTCCCGGTCGTGGTTGTCGACATTGGACTTGAAGCAGTGATGCCTGACGCCATTAATGGCAGCCAGATCACTAGGATAAAGCACTGAAAGTTATTCAATAAGATCTAAAAAAAACATGTGGGTAACCCTTTGATAAAAACAGATTAGCTGCAGACAATTTTTTTTGACAATTGGTGTCGCAGACAGTTGCAGAAAGTTCTGCTTTTGGGGTGGAGGACGGTACCTTTGGGGTTCCCTTGGTTAGGCTGTGGGCAAGGTAACTTGGCCTAAGGCAGGTAGATCTTGACCGAAAGCAGAAGGAGAAAGAGGAAGTGGAGACGAAGGCCCTTGTAACAAGATGCCTTGGCAGGATGAAGGCTGGAGAATCTTGATGCAAGGCAAAGGAGAAGCTGTCGTGGAAGATGGTTCCTTTAGAGTTCCCATGGTTTAGCTATGGGACAAGTTTTAACTTGACCGAAGGCAGGTGGATCTTGACTGAAAGCAGAAGCTGAGACCAAGGCCTTTGCAACAAGATGACATGGCAGGAGGAAGGCAAAGGAGAGGTTGTCGTTGAAGATGATTCCTTCGGAGTTCCCTTGGTTTAGCAGTGGGGCCAGGTAGCTTGACCAAGGCTGAAGTTGAAGGAGAAGGCGGGAAGGTCCTTGCAACAAGAAGAGTTAGCAGGACGAAGGCTGGAGAATCTTGAAGGAAGGTAAAGGAGAGGTTGTCTAGAAAATGGTTCCTTCAGATTTCCTGTAGTTTAGCTGTGGGACAAAGTAACTTGACCGAGGCAGGTGGAACTTGACCAAGAGCGGAAGCTGAGGGCGGAAGAGGAGATGAAGAACTTTGCTACAAGATGACATGGTAGGGTGGAGAATTTTGAAGGAAGGCAAAGGAGAGGCTGTCGTGGATGATGATCCCTTCGGAGTCCCTTAGGTTGTGGGGCAAGGTAGTTTTACTGAAAGCAGGTGGATCTTGACTGAAAGCGGAAGCTGAAGGAGGAGTCGAAAGTGGGGGCGAAAGCTCACACAACAAGATGATTTGGCAGGTAGAAGGCAAGAGAATCTTGAGGGGGGGGGGGGGGATTGAGGCTTAATGGCGCGTCGAGAATCTTGAAGGAAAGCGAAGAAGAGGTATCGCGGAAGATGGTTCCTTCGAAGGTCCCTTGGATTAGCGATGGGGCAAGGCAACTTGCCCGAAAGTAGGTGGATCTTGACCGAAAGCGGAATCTGAAGGTAGAAGAGGAGGCGAAGGCCCTTGCAACAAGATGACTTGGCGGGGCAAAGGCTAGAGAACCTCACAGGAAGGCGAAGGAGAGGCTGTGATGGTTCTTTTGAGTTCCCTTGGTTTAGCAGTGGGCCAAAGTAGCTTGACAAAAGGTAGGTGAGGTGGATCTTGACCAAAAGCGGAGGCGGAGGTGGAGCCGAAGGCCCGTACACCAAGATACGGCAGGACGAAGGCTGGAGCTTGACCGAAGGTGGAAGGACTAAGGCCAGGAGAGAAAACGAAAGCGTGGCCGTACTGGCTGCGCTGGAGGGAAAAAAGTTGGCAAAAAGCCGGGTCTTCTGAACCTAAAACCTCCAGCGAGAGAAAGTATCCTTGGGAAACAATGCAATAAACTTACAGGTAATATTCCTGCACTCCCCCCCCCCCACAAAAAAAAATACACCTGCACCCCAGATCTAGCAATGGACAACACAAAACTCGCTTGCTAGCTCATCCAAATATTAAATTGTTGGTATACATTAAACTGCATTTAGCTTTACAACAACCAACAATCCCATGCAACTTTTCTACAGCATAATTTTCTTATTTTCTGTGAAGAATGTTGCAATTTCTACGCTTAAACGTGCCGGTTGCGCTGAAACTTGCTGGGGGGTGGGGGGGTGCTTGTCATGCAAGTTACAGGAAACAATGTGAGGAAATGGCAAGCCAGTGTTTTAGCCTTGTATGGAAATTGGAAATAGCTGACAAATTCTGCATTATTCAGGTTTGTTAACAAAGGTAAGACTGTACCATGTTGAATTTTTTTAACAGTTGATGCCAAATTAATTTCAAAATAACTTGGTAACAAAGTCGAGCTACTGAGCACTTTGGCTTGGTAAAGTAATAAAAAAGCAACTACGCTGCAAGAACAACAAGTCCGCGTGGTGGATTGGACACATGTTTTACCGTACACAAAAAATTCCAAAAAGTCACTGCAAAAATGAGCTTTTCTTTTTTTTATTTTTGACGAATATTCTATCTTGATGTTGAAGAGCCCAGTTTCATTCGTCCTCATCAGGTGACATTGTCAGAAGATTTTAGTGCTACATCCCAACAGTTTTGAATTTATCTTGCTGGTGCGTTGATTTTTGCAGGAATGTGTGATATCAGGTTTTTCAACTCGATGCTAGGAATGTGCGAAAATCAAAACTTCCGATTTTATTTCGATTTTATTACGTTGTCGAAAATGAATCGAATCCGGCCAAATCAAGATTGAAAAATTCTATTAACAAAATTCCAACGATTAATGAGATGAATTATTTTCGATTTTGTGAACCTTTTTCAATAAATACACTTAAATAAACTTTAACATAAAAATTAGAATCAAGACTTTAGTCAAAATTTGTAACGACTTCGTTTTGTGTGGTAACTATGTACGGTACCATGTTAATCTTTGCTAAAATTACAATAGTAAGATTTCGTTTTAGACTCCAGTGTAAGCGTGACAATCAACAAAGGGGCAATAATTAGCCAAACTTGCACAACGCATGAAGTTAATTTGAATAAATAAAATGCAAGGATGGTGCTATTCAAAAGGGAGGTGGGGGAAGGTGGAAGCTTGCTTTCTAACTTTGTGTTAATACCAAATTGCAGTTTTGCGCATTAAATAAACACACAATTTAGAGTAACATTAGTTTACAGGAATGCAATTACTGAAACTTGATAATTTTTTCAAAGGCTAGCCCTTATTGATACAAACTGAAAAACAAAATAGTTTGAAATCGAAAAAGAAAAGTGAATTTCGAAATCGAATAATAATCAAGATGTTCTTCCCCAAAATTGATCGAAATCGAATCAAACCCAAAATATTAAAACCGCACACTCCTACTCGATACCGATACTTTATTAATCCGAGTATCGGTATCGTGGTACTTTCTTGATATTAATACTTTTTTCGTATTAGGCGGAAATTGACAGGGCATGCATCAGCTCACGTAATGGTAAGGCACACCACGAAGCGTTGCGTCTTGTCATATGTGTAACAGCCGTTACAACGGTGTTATCACTAAAATTGGACAAGCAAGCACGGACTTGCAGTTCCCTGATCTTTTAAAATATAAAGCTTTTGGAACAGAAATACTACAACATGGGAATGAAGATAACGCTGCTCCTAACTAACTTTATGTTGTGACTGTCTTGTAGGAAACACGATCGGCTCAACTCAGTTACATAGGATCAAAGCTAAGCTCAGCTTGTACAGCTAAGGCATAGTGGGCAACTTGGAAAAACTCACTGCCACCATGCTAACACCGAACAACATGGCACTTCTGTTAGTGTGACAATCCCGACCAGGTCAGACGTATACACTATCATTTATTTCACCGTCTGCTAAGAAGATACTTACTTTGTGATCTTTGCCATCGACTTCATACACCGATATCGTTCCCTTCCTATAGATTTCTTTACCACAAGGTTGCCGCCACGTACACTCACCCTGTAAATACACCACGTCTATTTCAGTACACTACTCACCTTCTGTTAATATCCTTAATATGCAAAAATCTCTTACGTAAATGAATCCCTTACCTGGTGATACCGATATGTTTTTTCTAACCGCATATACTTAAGGCAGTATTCACAAACCCATAATTTGGGCTGTCTGCCGTATTCATCTGGGAATGGTGAGAAATACCAAGCATCTATCTCGTATTTCCCAATTTGTATCCTATCAACGTATTTGACTTTGGTGATGGCTTCGTGTTCCTTTTCCAGCGCAGCTGTCGTTGGATCCATTTCTGCGTAGGTCTAAAATAGAGTAGAGTAGTTTTTCAACGGATAATTAAAATATATCATGGTATTTGAATGACTGTTCACACAAACTTCAGTAGAAAATGCTCAAATTAAAAGGCAGACAGAATACTACACGTATAGTATAAATTTTCGACGAGTATATCAACTCATGATGTTAATAAGTCCTCCATCTTCGTCAGAATCCCATCAAAACAGCGCGGAAATACCGGCACACAATAAAAAGTGTGACAATACAGCGCACTACACATTAGCGTGCAACAAAACACTACGATGACAAAATAGTTTGGATAAAACGGCGTACAAAAGTCACCAGAAAAACGCACACTTTCACAACAGAAGACACTCACACTGTCTAGCGAATTTTCGATAGTTTACTACTATCTTCCTCAGGCCTTAAAGTTAGTTTGGACTCTGTTTACATCCCTGTTGTTTTCACCGTTGTCGTCTGCTCGTTCGTTGCCATGCTCGAAACTTGGTGCGTTGCATAGCCTCCCGATTTTTGCAGGCCCACCACGCGAGTTGTGTAGCCTCACGATTTGTCCAGGCCGATCCAGCGAGCTTGCCACGTGAAGTCCCCACTTCCTACACAACTGCCTGGAATGTTCCCAGCCGATCAGATGTGAAACTCTCGGGTAGGAGGGGCCTTGAATGTTCATAAGGGGAATTCCTTTGGCTTCATGTTGACTAATGGCAATGGATTCGAGGCACCGGAGGTGTCTGTCTCGTGCCATGTTGGACTTGATCAGTGTACTAGTGTCATGCCACCTAATCTTGTGCTTTGTCTCCATGCAATGCACTGCGATGCCGTTATCTTTGACTGCATTCCGAACATTTCCCATGTGTTGTGCAAGCCTCGTTCTTACTCCTTTTCTTGTCTCCCCTATGTACACAGCATCACAGTCATTGCATGGAATTCTATACACTCCCTCGTTGGTGTTATCAACCGACCCCATAGTTTTCTCATCCTTGGATTTTTGCGTCTCACGTCCTTGTGGGACTGCCTTCTTCTTTCGATGAACAATTCTCTTACGAATTCCTTCTACGTTCTTCAAGTAGGTCTTGAAGCCGTGCTGCCTCAGGATGTTTTGCACTGGCCCAGTAACTCCTTCCAGGTAAGTCAGCTTCACTCTCGGGGTTCCTTCATCGATTTTCAACTCATTTAACACATTCTCGTCTTCTCGGGGGCCACTCTTCTTCTTTTTCTCGTTCGCAACAATCAAAACCGCCTTCTTTCGTAGCCGATTTAAAAGACCCGCTGGGTAGTCTAGCTCCAAGAACCTTCCTTTAGCTGCCTCCAAGTGAGGTTTTGCGAGATCGAGGCTACTCGAGTTTCGCACTAGCCTAACAAGCTCGTTCTGAGCAATAGCGCGCAATTGCTCCTTCGGGTGTCCCGAGTTGTATGGGATGGCGCGCCTAGTTGCCATGGGCTTAACGTAGGGGCAGAACACCACTTTCCCTCCACCAATCCTCTGTATATTCACATCCAAGAACGGGAGTGCTCCATTTTCTTCTTCCTCCGCCGTGAAGCTGATCCCTCTTCTCCAGTTGTTAACCTTATTCAATACACTCTGCAACTCCCTCTTCCCCAGCACAGCGAACACGTCGTCAACAAACCTCTTCCACATTCGTACACTCACACTCGATCTCAGAACCATTTCGTCAAGGTGCTGCATCACCATCTCCGCAATTATTGGCGAGCTAGAGTAGCCCATAGGGGCTCCTCCATCTTGCCAATAAGTCTTCCCGCCGAACTCAACGTAAATAGAAGCAAGCAGAACCTTTAACAGCGCACGATCTTTCTTGAACTCACTCCTTGGAACACCCCACCTCTTCCTCGAGAACTGATGCTCGACTGCCTTCATGTCATTGCCCACAACTTTCAGTAGCAAGTCGGATTCGATTTTTTCATAGTTTTATGGTTAGAACTAGGGTGGTATCTGGTCGCCTTCGAACCTCTTTCGTTTTTGATCAATGAAAACATTTTCGGCAAATGCTTTCTCAAAAGTTCGTCTTACGACGATCAAACAATATCACCTCTAGCGTCATAATACGAATGCACTCGACTGCCCCTATAATCATTACCTCGGGTCCGAAAAACCAACAAAATAAAACCAAGGCCCTATGCCATTATTCCATGCTGGGATATGCGACGACACGCACCTGCTTGGTACACGCTAATTTGTTTAAAGTAAACGTTCCGGTCATTCTTTCGTGCTGTCTTAGCCTACTTATTTTTATTGAAGAGTCTACTTTTCCCTCTTCATTTAAGTCAATCCTTTCGTTTTCCCTAGCAATGTTTTCTAACCAGTAACTTTTCTGTAGCTCTTCAGCCGTGTACTGTAATGTTGGCCAAACTTAACTTAGTAATTGTTATTTTGTACCCCGAGCCTAGAACATCCAGTTCTGCCAATTTTCTTTTGCCTAAATAGGTAAGACGGCACAAGTGCCCGCAAGTAACAAATTATCCCTCCCTCACCCATCAGCATCACATAAAAAATGGTCTTAGGAGTGTAGAATTGTGGGGCACTAGCTTTGTACTTTGATCTGAGAAGAGCATTATCAATGCTCGAAATGTCACCGTTTTAAACAACACTTTGTGTTATTTTGTCGTTCTTTTAACCCAAGCTATTTTGTCGTCTCGCTGTGTGTCGTCGCTGTTTTGTCGCACAGTTATTTCCGCGCTGTTTCGACGTACATCCATCTTCGTCAGCCAAAACTTCAAACCCTGCTGCAAATAAATAATGTACATTGCCCTAGTTTTTTTTTTTTTTTGCAGGAGTAATTTGATTTAACCCTCGTGTTGCACTGTTGCCTCCGAATAGCTTAATCGCAAGTTTATGTCTTGTATAAACAGATGTTTCTTGAAGTAACTAAACATTTTGCTTTTGCGTTTTGCTAAACTAGCTTTCTAGTGACCACGTAAACTTAATGATTGTGACTGCTGATAAGAGGATTATCACTCACCTGTTGATAATAGTATCACGTCAAAATGCCGCACGACAATATACCACGGAAATAACACCATACGTAAAATTGCTGTGAGCATCAACGCCGTACACGATAATGCCACAGTGGAAATAACGCCACAATGCAGTAACAATGAAAAAAAGCGAGCAATGTAGTAGGTTTTCTCTCGCTCCCCCTCCGATCGTCGACTCCCCTTACATTGTTGACAGAGAGTTTAATTTAATGATTAAACATTATTATGATTATTTAATATTCATTAAATAAAATAAAGTTAAACATTGAAGGTTTACAAAACAAACGCTTTGTCGTATTTTTTTTCATTCCCCTTCGATCGTGCAGCCCCCACCCCCACCAGGATTCCCCTTCGTGGGGTGATACGTGGTCATTAGCATGGCATTGAGGTATTCGCTTCCCTCCTTCTCCTTTTCAGTCACTTTTGGTTTTTAGTGACAAGTGAACCGGGGTGGGTCAACGAATTTATTTTTTTTCTTTTCATTTTGTTTACAGTAACGATGTTTCGTAACGGCTTCTACTCTGAAACTTCGTCTTCCTGACCTTTCGATTGTTGCGACTCACGAAGCAGTGGATGAACGAGCATGATAAATACAGGAAGCCACGCCAGGCGCGAGCGCAGATTTCAAACGCTGGTTTTCACAGTGGCAATGTAGTTAACGAAAGTTTTGAGTTGTGTAGGTTAGACCTGATGAAGATAGACATCGTCGGTCTGTTGAAAATTCGCAAGAATACTGGTACAGTATTTTGTTTCTGAAAATGTGCGTAACAATCTGTTTTCAACAATCGAATGATCAAGAATGACAGTACAGTAAAACCTCTTTATAACGATAGTCCATGGGGGTTTGGAAACGGAATGTTATAACAGGTTTATCATTATTAACAATCAGTCTTGTATGCATTGTTGCTTGAAGAGCCTCAAAACCAGCATTATTATAACAGGTTTATTGTTATAAGAGGTATTGTTATAACGGGGTTTAACTGTACCATGCATCGACGGTGGTGGCACAGCTCACAACTAGTCCATGAATGGATCAATTTTACGCTATTGTTACAGTATTACTGCCCTGTGGCGCTATTGTATACGGAAGCAATGCTCACGGCATGTTTCACCTGCTATGTTTTACTTAATGGCATTTTTACTTACGGCATTATTCCCGCGACGTTTTGACGTGGACCGTTAATAATGGACCAAAAACTGACGTTTAATCAGGCTACGGCGACCAAACTGCATTTAGTTTTAGGTCTAGGCGTAATGGTCGACTGGTCTGGCATAAAGTTGTGGCTACTACTTTCGCATTTTTAAAGAAGCTACAGCGTAAGTATAACTACAGAATCATACTAAAAACTTTCCTACCTTCTGTACATGATTGATTTCATCATGTTTTCGCTTCTGATTCCTTGTTAGCTTTCGGTCTGGTTGTTCTGACAAATCTTTGTGGTTTTCTCGGTTTTTGTGCTCTACGTCTTTGAAGGTGTCTGATAATTCAAACCGATCTCGAGTAACCCATTCGTCTAACCGTCGATTATCTGCAAGAAATAATTGAAGCTATGAAGCAGTCTTTGAATAAAAGCCATGACCCTCCCATCAGCTAATTTTTACTCACAGCCATCGTAGTGAACATAGAATTCGTATATGCCGTCATCATTTGTTCGCATCTGAATAATCTCCGCATGAACTGAGGGGAAAAAAAGAGTGGACAAATATTACAAATTGGATATTCCTAAAAAGAATTAAATCATCAATACTACCTCACAAATGGAAAATACTGACTTGTAATGTCATGAGCAGCAGGTTTTAATCAAATGAATTTACCAATTACAACGATCATGTAAATTTTTTCTTAAAAAAATATTGCTAGCCTTAGGCCACTGCGCTGTCCCGTATCAGCCTAAAATCAGGCCGAGATTTGCAATATTGTTAATAAAACTAAAATATTATTATAATTTACATATGGCAATTAGAGATGAAAATTGAAGGCGACCAAAAATAAAGTGCCATTGTCCCTTTGTCTAGGCCTACTACATTTTTTTTTGACGCAGATGGTATGGTTGATGAGACTCCCCGAATCGCTAATATGTCTACACGTACAAGCAAATTAGAACAACTAAGTACAAACTATGTGTACATAGTTCAGTTTCCTGTTCTATCTCCTCCCTGCATTATAGCCTATGGTACCAAAGCGTCTCTTTCTCTTCCCATTTCAACCAAATCCAGTTCTCCTTCCCGCAGCACGAGTTTCTGCTAGGCTACTTTTCTTATTTTCTAACTCTGCTTTGTAACGACTAATTAGGCATGTAGACGATTTTTTCCCAGACCCAGAGGCGGTATTCTTCATGTAGGCTACAGGCAATTTGACACCCATCATTTTAAAAGTAGGTGAGAGCGTATTTAGTAGTCTTAGTTTCAGGGGTAAATATTCTTCGCTTTGGGTGGAGTTGCCTCTGGAATAATTTTGTTGTTGGAAAAATTTGCTAATTTTCCTGTTTATGGGGTTATGGGGAAAAATTTATCAAGTTACTTGGGAGCACTCTTCCATTCTAGAATTATCGTCACCCTTGGTTTAGCGTTTCAAATGGTGAAAGCACCAAGAAGTAAAATTGAATTATTCCCCATAAACACCATCATGGATGAGCACATTACCCCAAATTAATCAAAACAGCACGTTTACTCCAGAGTACAAAATTCACGTGTAGTGAATAATATTTATGCTGACCCCTGGCAAGAAGCCAAGTGAGAGACACTCGCAGTGTTTCTAGATTATAGGCTAGCAAACGCTCCCAGAGAAGTTGACAAGGCTTTTCTGTCCAAGTTGCTGGAGAGTTTTGATTTGTTAACAGTGGTACTGCAATCGCCACCTGAGGCAGCACTTGGTGAGAATTCGTTGTTATGGCCAAACTTAAGTAAACATCCCTTATGAAAAGATTTGAGAAGCAGGCATCGAAGCTAGTAATCGGTCTTAGGCAATGCAGCAAAAGTGGCACTGGAAAGGTGTCACGTGTAAACACTTTTGTGGTGCTGGGATCGTTGCTTGTCTATGCTTGGCAATGTCATGGTCACCTGGTGCCCGAATGTGTGGGAAGGACGAAATATTCGAATAAACTGCCGATGATGATATTACGATGTGGGTTTAATAAGATCATAGGGCACTCTGAGCCAGCATTTAAACGTGCCAAGGCTCCTAACTTCGACTTCTTGGCAACCAAAGATGAGCCTTAGGGGCTTTCATAGAGATAGCCTACGGTCCAAGCTGAGGGCAATGCGGGAGAGGCCAGGTTAGTGTCATGGCAACTGCCTCGGGGAAGGCAACCATGACAGCAAGTGTTACGGGTAGCTTACAGTTGCCTAAATGTCCCTTTCGAGACGTTAGTTCAAGGTTTGTGGCGAGAGTATCAAAAATATAACTTCTAATGGGGATGACCTCTCCCGCTTAGTAAAACATTTATCTCGTGTTGCAACATGTAGTTAATATACATCGGTACCAACTACAGGTGCAGATTCATGTATTTCTTTTAGTGGTGTGTCGGTTTCATTTTTTACGAATCGGTTCGGTTTCGGTTTTTCTTACAAAGGAAGCCTCGGTATCGGTTTCGATTTCGGTTTTGTTGTTCAAATGATAAAAGTCATTTTTTAAGTCACAAAAATACCCCCACATACGCGAGTGACGCTATGTTGACGTTTTCGATCGATTGTTTTGTCCAGGAATGCTAACTTCCAACACACCTTTGCATAAAATGTTGGAGTTACTGTTTTTTTGAAAATTCTTTACTTTTTAAATTGTAATCTGAAAAATAAACTTATAAGTTTTGTTGGCATTTGTTTAATAATCTAGTTGAAAACAAAACTTCAACATAGTGATCGATGAATCATTTCTGGTGAATTATTCACGAGTAGCAATTTGTAATTCGCTGCGCTGACCAAGGTGCCTACCGATCGTGACAACCACGTTACGTTTAGAGAAATATTTAACAATCCCACTTACCTTAAATACCTTTAGCGATTATATTTGGTGCTTATGCTTTATGCTAAACAATACAAACGTTGGCACAGTGTTGTTGAGCATTCACGAACAGACAAAATTCCTCTTGTTCGTTGTTGTGGCGATTGTTGGTGTACTATCGCCATTTCGGACAAAGCCGTTGATTAGTTTATGATATTATTTTATTTATAAAAGACAACGATTAGTTTTTTATGGTTAAACATCCCTACAAAAACACATTCATATGTATGCAAAGCTGCCTTTTAACTTATTCATACCTGCTTTAAAAAAAAACAACAACTGGGTTTTAAAAAACGTCCAATTCGGTTCGGTTTCGGTTACCGACACAGCACTAATTTCTTTAATCGCCATTGGCCAATAGACCAAACATTTTTAGTCGTGAAGTGTAAAGCTTTTGTCGCCAAATTAAATTTTATGTTTAAAAAATAAATTTTTTTGACATCGGACACCAAGGAAAAAACTAATTCAAGCTAGCGAGTTCTTGCATCTGTCATAGCAAAATTTTCTTATAAATAATTGTGGCGTATACCTAAGTAGGCTACATAGGTTCCAGAAACTTTAAATAAAGATAATAAAGAAATTTCTATCACAGTTCTATTTTGCCTCCTAACTTCTGAACAGCAAGAGCTAGAAGCTTACGATTTGGACCATTGGAAAGCTGGTAGAATAACCTTTAAAATGGTGTATTGAAATGTTAAAGTTTGCCAACAAGAAGTGACAATGTGTTCAATTCAGTTTGGTCTTGTTTTATCACCAATCCACTGGCCGATTTGGTCCCAGGCAAATATATTTTAATCGACAATCTGCTCGATTTAATCACAAATTGGCCGGTGGATTTCTGCAGCTGCACGTTTAGTAACAACTCACTTATTTTGCATGGATGTATTTGGTCTTAAAGGTGGGGGGAAGCTCAACATGGTAAACACATGCTAGCCCGGCCCGACTGGTAGTTGATAGTGCAGGTGACCACTCCCCAGCCAGAGCAAACGGGTAGGCTACGTAAAAATAGTGTTAAAAACCAGGATTTTTTTTAGCATGTTCTTCATGGACCCGTCGTTTGCGTCTGGCACATTGTCAGCAAAAAAAGACAATGCACTGGAATTCCAAGACATTTATTGGAGAATTCACGCCAAATGCAATTTTTATTCAGTTTTCTTGAGGTGTTCACTACGTACTAACTTATAGAGTTAAAAAAAAGTAGCTCCAGCACATTTTCCTTTTTTTTACGTCTATTTCCTGACATGAAAACAGCCACAATTTTTTTTTAATGAAAACTATTTTTTAGATTGTCTCATTTCATTGCTTGTAATAAATTTACAGTTTGTTTTATGTTTTTTTTTTACATATGATTTACTGTAGCCTAACTTGAAAAAAATAGGGAATAGTTATTAAACGCAACGAATTTCGTCTCAAAAATTGGAGCAGTTAAATCATGGAGGGGGGAAAGGGGCGTAAAATTGCCATTTGCAACCCCCTAATTTATTGGCCCGGTCCTGTCCACCAATTTTGGTTTTAGTTGACCTTGATTTCATACCACGTGTTGGTTCTAGCATACAGAACGTGCGGGCACAAAACCAACCACTCAACGGGCAATCTGACGTCGATTTTCGACAATAACATTTTGAACACACCTACACTTAAAAACTAGAATGATCGTACATTGTTCGCCAAACAGCAGAAAACAACGTTAAACCCCACTAACCCGGCGAACCTGAACGGAACCAACCTTTAAAAATATGACCAGCCACAAACGAAATCAAATATTAACCAATCCCATTAAAAAAACAAAACCCAATTGTTCTCCGCACAATGATCAGTATAGACTAACACTTAACTAAAAAAAATGATTTAAATCATTTATTAACCCCAACCACACCACGCCGCTGCGACGAACAATGAACGAACCATTTATTGACTACAGTGTTTTGTATATCCGTTGGCCTTTCTTGAGTTGCATCATTCAAAATTTCACACTGCATCAACTTACGCCATGCATTGTCCGATCGTTTCACTAAATGACGTTCTCCGATTTCTAACATGGCTTCGTCCATATCGAAGTGATTGTTCTGTCCCGGCTTCGAATCGCTCTGACAAGAACTGTTTGAATTTTCGTTTTTGACGCAGTCATTGCCAGAGCTGAAAGAGGACTTGGAATCACTATCCGCCATTACTGGTTCCTGGTTCTAAAACGAATCATGAACGCGTCATTTTCGTATGCGCAAGCTGGCGCAACGTTGATCTGAAACCTGAAAGAAGTAGTCGATAT
>JAHWFP010007024.1:3073-53481 GCA_023313725.1 Lithobius niger
AAACCTCGCGTACGATGCTAGCCCCCTCCCCACCCCCATCCATGAATAAATAGTCCAAGCCGAACCCCCCGACAACCTTTCGTTCCGACGGAACGAAAACTAGCCTACTGACACCTTTTCAAACACACCTAAAAACCTACGAGACTCAAGCGAATAGCGCATTTTATACGCTATATCTTATTTAAACTAATAAGGTAGAAAAAATACGGTTTTACCTTAAACACAAACGTCGGTGACTGGGACTGGATATAGGGACGTCCTCGCGTGCGTGAGACTTTCACAGACAGGAAGTTTAAACCGGAAGTTTGAGTTCAGGAATTTACGTCATGTTTCACAAATAAAATTTTCAAATAAATTTTTTTTAATCTCAAATAACTAAATATGTTGGCTCGACGTCACACCTTAGCATTAAAATGCATATCTGTGAGTCTTTGTCGATTTACCGATTATAATTGCTCTTGAGCTCGAACGGCTAGTCCACTATCTCGGGGCTGGAGGGAGACACTCGTGGGCTTCGCCCACTCGTGATTCCCTCCACATCCTCGATAGTGGACTAGCCGTTTCTCGCTCGCTAGCATTTATAATCGGTAAATCGACAAAGACTCACGGATATCTACTACTTATTTTCAAATACATGGAACAGACTTTGACGGATCAGCATTGCAATTCGGAGATTGTTTGAGTTTTAAATTACTTATTCACTTGCCAAAAAGCTCACGCAAAATATGGGAATATTAGAGAAGAATAATTGTACATACAGTTCGTTGTTAGCACGCTGGCAAACTGTACCACATGAGCCGTCCGTCCACTGGTTGTGGTGCGAAGATAGCGACCTGGTGATTTTGGATGCGGAATTAGGAATTATTTATGAAGGAGCGTCTGAATGGGATGCTCAAAACAATGGGCAGTAATAAAACTTGGACAATTAACATCCGTATCATTGCTTCCACGTGGTGGGGGTTTAAACCTGTAGTCATGGTGGGGGATGTGTCAGGGATCAAGCGACAGTTGCTGAAGAAGCTGATCTGACCGGCAATTAGAATGGAAACTAGTGAATTCCCTGCCAATCCTGCTGCGTTAGGACAGTGTGAAATAGTACCATGTTTCTTCAGCAGCCGTGGGATTTATTCTGGGCAATATCTTTCATCTAAAACCCGGGGGGGGGGGGGAGTTCTCGTTGGAATCACCGGGTTTCCCCTTCCTTATTCAGTTTCTTCCTGCTTCTAAAACTTCCAGAGGGACTCTGAATTAAGCCTGTCAATCTATACGAGTGTTCGTTTGCTTCAGATGGTTTTAGTTCAACAATATCTAATGTTTTTTTTGTTTCAAGTTATTAGCTAGCTGAAAGAAAAAATGGCGCCCCCAACATTAAAAAAAAACAAAAAAACAGCATTAATGAGCAGTATTTATTTCGTGGAGTTAATTATAGTACGTTGATTTTTTTTGTCTGTATTCACTATAACTTCATAACCCATTTTCCAACTCGTTTAAAATTTCCAACACACATTTTTAAAAATCAGATTGTGATTTTAATTTAATTAATCAATCAATGTCAGAAATTAAGCAGATATATTAATATCATTATATAAATCCGATATTAGGTAAATGAATCAGAAATTAAAGGTGAATTCAAAAAAAGCCATCAGCGAAAATCATACACTGCAAAACTGACTCAATTCCACTTTTGTGAACTGGTAGAATACATTCACCATTGAGCAATTCCAGGTAATGAATTGATGCAATTGAATTTATTAATCTTTAATTCCGCGAGACTTGACTTGGGTGGATGGCGAAATTATACAATGACTTCATAGGAATTGACTTGATTTGAATCGATTGACTTGATTCAATTCAGTCCTTGTTTCTCTCAGGTAGACTTAACGCAAGTCATAAATTGGGATGGCAACGCTTAGATTTGATTTGGTTTTATTTGACTTAAAATGCCTTGTTTTGACCTGATTTGATTCAGTCTGAATTATAGTTGCAATCACATCAAATTCAAGCCAATTCCACAAAAATCAAATTGATTATAATTATAACAAGATTTTTTTTTATTTGCCTTCAAAAAGCAAGATGGCAAGAGAGGGTCATCCAGTAGTCCACTAACGACTTGCCAGAAATTAACACAGTGACATTTATAGCTGTCCGTACCAATGGATACATCGTCAAGACGAAGAGAACAATCTCTAATTCCACGCTTTCTGTCTAATTAAAAAAATCTAAGAACAATATCTAATTACAAAATTCGTGGCGGTGCAGACGAGTTTTCAAACACCGTTCATTCAACAGTCTCTTGGCGTGGAGTGACGAGGCTGAGGCAATATTGTCAGGAAGAGAGTTCCAAACCGGGACAATTCGTAAAGAGAAGAAGGCTTTCTACAGTTTAGGAGAAACTTAAGAATAAGTAGTTTTAATTTATGACCTCTAGTCCGTTTATCAGTGTTTATTTTCAAATACCCAATTTCTGCCTCAAATCGGTATATTTTAACAAAACCCGATTTGTTTCAGGAATTTACCAGAAATTATGCTGGAATTCGGTTGAATTGGGTGGAATTGAATGGAATTGGTGATAATGTTTCTTGAGTCAGCCGGGAATTGACTGGAACTAAGATTGCAGCAAAAGCAAGTCAGTGAATTGGAATAGATTTGTCAGAACGAGGAACGAACAGGAATTGATTGTAATTGATTTGAATTAGAAAATAGAGAATACAAGAGTGAACTGAATTGAAAAATGGCAATAACTTGGTTGGAATTGAATCTGACTCGTAAATTTGAATTGGAATTGATCTGGGATGGGTTTGCTTCTAAGCAGAATTCACATATATAGATTTGGACTTGACTTGATTTGCTGTTCTTGATGTAGGCTATAGGTAATAGACTCAAATCCATTAAAAGTAGTTGTGCCACCACTGCTACGTACAATGCAGAAGAAAATGAAACTACCAGGTGCCAGAGTGCCTTTCTTCGAGTCAACACCAGATCAACTTTTTCAGACATCAGGCCGGGTACTGTCACCACACATCCATCACGACCACCCAAAGTATAGTGTATCTGAACGGTGATGGATGTGTGGTGACAGTACCCGGCCTGATGTCTGAAAAAGTTGTATGGTCGGTGAAAGAGGGACCCTGGCAAAGTCCTTGCTAGTCAGTGCGGGCCAGGGTGGGACGAGAGTCATAGTATTAGGCACTTTGGCGCTTTTTCAGCTTAGGTGGACGCTTTTCGGTTTCAGTTTATGATGTTATATGTTTAGCCGCAGTGAGCGCGGCACATAATTTGGAAGAAAAAAAAGTGACCATCATTTTCGTGAACAGTGACCTTGATTTACCCTAATTTGGCGATTTACGGGGGAAAAAATTCGACACCAAATAATTTTTTTTTTAATTTGTCAACCTAAAATGGTGAAGTGCCGGCTCTTTCAGCTGCTGTGGGATTTATTTTGGCCTACTCGAAATTATCTCTGCCCCTACGATGACTACAATTCTCCAGGTTCTGATAACCACGCCCCCCCCCCCCCTCGTCCTTTCGCCTTCGAAAACGTTCTCTAAGGTGCTAAATTGTACCATTTCATCTTCACAGCTTCAGAGTGACACAACACTTGAGAATTTATTCAAAGCTGGCGACAGTAACATTCAAAACCATAATTTGGGAACGAAGTTTGCTAATTTGATCGTGCATAAATAACCATTTCCTGGCTGAAAATTTAGTTGGGGGTGCTGGCTGGGGGATGTGACACCGGGTTTCAATCGAAAAATGGGCACCAGTCGGAAATACGAAGAGGCGCGGGACAAAAAAATCTGGGAAAATAAATAGGCGAAAGTAACATTAAAAAAACCGTCATCAAAATTTCGTGCAAGAACTGAACCCAGAAATTTCTGCCTTCAGAGCCCCCCCCCCCCAACATTTTGTCTTCGATACGTCCCCAACTACCCGGAGTATAATATAATAGGCAAATAATTCTGTTCTGAAGACCACAATTACTCGGCCGAGCGAAAGAAGCTATAATTAGATTGTATTCTATATTCACTGGGCTGACAACTAAACGATTTCTGCCCAGTGCTCCGCAGGACAGGGTTTTGCTGCACAGGGTTTCGGCACCCCCCCCCTATCTCTACCCCTTAAATATTTGAGGTATGAATTTCATCTTTCAACTTTTCTTTATCATGAAACTAGTTCTTTGTCATGAAATTTCAACCAAATCAGATCAAAAATTGCGACAGTTATCGTGTACCAAACAAACACACAAAGTCCAAATTCAGTCGAGTAGTAAGGCCTCGCTTCGCTCGCTCAGCCAAAAATAAATAAAAAAATGTAAAAACATAATTTTGCAACGAAATTAACTTGTTTGATCGTGTGATTTAACCATCTCACAGTCGAAAAGTTAGGGTTGGCGTGGAAGGAGCGGGGGGGGGGGGATAGGGAGGATGCAGCGAGTCGGCATAACCTGAACCGGAAAAATGGACCGCAGTCGGAAATATCGAAAGGCGGGAAGTAGCCACCCAAAAATCTGTGGTAAATAGAATAAAGTACCATGAAAAACTGGATATTCCGGGCAAAACTAGATTCAAGAGGAAATTCGTTCATTCCCCGCTCCCCCCCCCCCCCCGGCCTTTTTTCCTCCTCCTTCCCCCCCTCCCCCCGACACTCAAAATGTTTTGTCTTCGATACGCCCCTGAACCATTCTAGAGTACAAATTAATAAATTTAGTGCGTATACTGACACACGAATGCAAAAAAAATCTCCAAAATATGTTTAGGTGGATGAGTTTTCGGTTGTGGTTTCTGTTCTGAAGTTATATGTTTAGCCGCAACGAGTGCGGTTGCGGTTGCGGGAGCGAGAGCAAGGCACGTAATTTGGCAAAAATATTTGTTTTCGATTTTTTTCGTAAACTTAGGAAATTAGGGGAAAAAATCAAGGTCGCTGTTCACGAAAATGACCTTGCTTTTCTCGTAATTTGCCGATTTTACGGAAAAAGTCGAAAACAAATATTTTTTGTTGTTGAAAAGTTGTCCACCTAAACTGAAGAATTTCCCAAAATATAAAGAAACATTGCTTACCTCTGGACGCTAATATACTTCTCACGGTGTTACTGCTATGGGTTCCCCGTAGGTCCCCGTTTTGGTAGCGTTCGTACAGCTCCAGCATGTAGTGCGGGAGCGGTGGCGGGTTGCTGGCCGGGTCCGGGCTTCGGGTTCTTTCGCCGGGTACTCCGAGGAGCTGCTGAACGGCGTGCTGGATAAGTGCCTCTCGGGTAGCTAAGCTCAGAGCCACTAGCGCGAGCAACAACAAGGGCCTCAGATTAGTACCCCCCATGCCGACGCCTCAGTACGCACTAAAACACACAAAACACACACACACGCACGCACACAATAAAGAACCCGCACGGGTTCACATGGGGGCCGCACACGTGCACGCTGGGCGACACGTGACAATGTTTGCTAACATGGGTTCCTTTGCCGAAGTTCGTAAATGAGGATTTTAAACCTCGGGTTTTTTTGTTTTGTTTTCGTGTACAGCAATCACATGGTCGGTGATGGGGGAAAATAATCTCTGAAGTTTGCTGGGCTATTCAGGTTGTGAAATCCGTGCACGGATTTAGTTTGCGGCCCCAAGTGTTGTTTCGGCCAGGCAGCGTGGACCAGGTGTGCGCTCGTAGCTGTTGCCGTAGTAGCGACGCAGGGCGCTTTCTCAAATCGCCCCCGGGCGCCGAGGTGCTGAGCGGTTGGCTGAAACGCGTTGAGGCCCGGAAGCGAGCATTCGTAAATTGCAACCCGCTCGCTGCGGTCCGCACTGCATAGCGGCGTTTATAACCAGGCTCCTTTCTTGCTTCAGAACGAACGGCGCCGAAGCCAGGGGCGGATCAGGTAATTGCTCTGGGCCTGGAAAAGATTGCAAGGGCCCCATACGGATAGTGTCGGATGGGGCCGCCCGGGAATCCCCGGGAAGGCCCCCAATAAAAGAGGCCCTTGTTTCCAAAAAATAACACAAAAAGACTAAAATACCGGGGGCTTGCACCTGGTTGATTTTTAGTTTTTATTGCCTATAAGAAAATATACATTACCTATTGTATAGCAGTTTTCCCCTTTGAGCACTTATTTCACCTAGAAAGTTGTCTTCCCTGCAAAGCTCGTAATACTGCGTATGCCCGATACGGGCTAGCCTTTATAAGCCCTGCGCAGCGGCTTGCCATCATCTTTCTCCCAATTCCAGAATCTAGTCCCATGGAGGGGAGGCTGGGCAGGATGCAGGGAATGTATATTTTCGTATTGGCAATGAAAACTAAAATCAACGTGATTCAACAATTCAAAATAAGTTTTGAACGATACCAATTGTTGACTATTTTGACTATATTAACTACTAGCATCGTACCCTGCTTCGCCCGGGGATTTGTTTGACCCGTGGTTGTTTCCCAGTATTTGCTCGGTGCTGCCTGATCATTCACTGCAACAGTCGATTTTTGTTTGTGCAATACTCCCCCTTTTCGCCAATCCTTTCCCTCCCCTCTCCCTTCTTCCTTTTATCCCGTCCTCTCCCTCTCCTCTTGGTTTCCTTTCTTTTCTCCTCTTTGCTATACGTAGTTGAACACGGTCCCGGCTACCGTGCTTGTTTGTTTGTTCTCTTCTAGGTTCAATTAATGCGTAATAGTAACAGCTCACTTTGTCCCCCCCCCCTCCCCCACTCCCAGTCTTTCGCTGTGGCTTAAGCGATGCGTACCGTGTGAAAAAGAAGTGTGCATGACGTCATGTAATACTTGCCCTTGAGATTAGCACGGTGTTTAGTTAGAAGGACAATTGTGAGAGCAAATTGTTAGTGGAGGTAACAATGCGCCAATTTCAACTTTTTTTCAGGGCAACAACGTCCCAGTTTCAACCTCATGCCAAAGAATTGACACACTCGCACGTTTTCATTGTTCCCCTTCCGGGGGTCGTTGCGGTTGCTTCATTTCTGCTATGAGACTTTGGTTTATAATGTAAAGATAAATTGACTATAAATTGTTTGTTTTTGCTTTACTCGTGTTTTCTTTGAGATTGATTAATATATTCCACTCCTCTTTGTATTCTGCTTTTATCTCCCTTTTCATAAATTTGTATTATATATTTATCGATGCACTTTTTTTTATTTTATTTCAATGTTGTTTTGTTGTTGTTCGTCTGGCGCCTAACCTTTGATTCTGTTTGCAAAAGTGCTAGTTTCAATTGTTTTTTTTTTGTTTCTTTGTCTGCTGCTCTCAACCCAGACGCGAGCATTAGCTCTTGTGGAATGAGTGTTTGCTTTTGTGGCAATTTTGTAATATGTGTTGGATGAATAAACTTACTTACTTACTAATCTAATCTGAAAAAAAAGTGCAGGTCCTGGTATTTTAGTCTTTTTATAGCCGACGAAAATCTCCATTACCTATTTTATAGCAGACTTCGTCACCTAGGAGGAGGGCTAGGTTCGAGTCACCCGCATTATGACCCGGCGCCCCCAAGGAACAAGTCCCGGTGAAGAAAACCCAACCATTCTACCAATATAACGCAGACCGGAAGCAACTATCCATTGCTTGGTTATGAGGTAATTGTCTGCATGGTTGCTCCCGATTGGTGAGAGGCTGGGATGTGCGATCCCTCAATTAAGCTGTAGGGTTTTTTCTTCTTTTTTTTTTTCCCAGAGGTCGCAGCTAGGGAGTATAACACCTAGGGGGTACAAGGTACAGAATAAAAAAAACAGAGTTGAAACCTGCTTACCTTGTGTCAGGGATGAAAGGTGGTGCGAAGGCATTGTTGGCACTTGTAGGTATTGTAATGGATCACGGGGTCTTTGGCAAGAACATTCGGTAGGTCATGGTGAAGCAGGAACTGTGAAGGTGATCGCAGGTGGCGTGGCAGTGATCGTGTCCAAGCAGACAGACGGTGTTGAGTCAAACAGTTGCGTGGGACAGTGAAGAATGTGAAGCAGTCTGCTGATCCGTGAGCTCGGAGACGAGTGGTGTAGCAGGGTGAAGCTTAGAGATAGCCTGATTCTAAAGTTATGAGAGAGGATCGACTTGTGAAGAGAGTTCAAATGCCCCCTCCCTTTTTCCTTTTTTTTTTAAATGTTCCCATGCGAGGGTGCATAGTCTGATGGCCTTTTCAAGAAGAAGAGCACCGGAGTAGGACCCTCACAGTCCTGATCCGAAAAAGTGATTGTTGTCAGTAAAAGGCAGATGTCAATGGTGTTTTTTAGGGAAGAACCCGGAATACCAGCGCCACTCCCTTGGCTAGTGCGCGGCATGGAGAACAGGGAGGCTCGCGGGAGGGGTTGTGCAGACTGAGGAGTGATCCCATGAAAGACAGGGACAAAAGCCGGGGCATCGTCATACTGCCATACTGAGTAACTTGAGACCCCTTGAAGATGGTAGGAGGAGGCCACATCCGTCCAAGTCGAAAGGCGAGAAAGGGAACCCACAATCGGTGGGTCACTAGGCGGAGTGAAGGAACGTCGTGCTGTTGTGAAGGATCGTGAAAGGGGATGGCTGCAGTGCCGGAGCATCCCGGTGAAGTTCCGAGACTGTGGGGGATGGCTTTTCCACTTGGCTTGGTGAATCGTTGGTGACCGGATCGTTGCGGAGGACGGGGCATTATGCAGCCGTTTCGTGTAGGATTTAGAACAGTATAGTGCACGCCATGACGGTGAGGATGGAATCGGTGAGGTCCAAAGCCGATTCGCTTCGAGAAGCACATAGTGTACACGCAATCAACGGTGTCGACGGCTAACGTGCTCCAGTTCATTTGAAAATGCTTCGTTGGTAGCAGCTCGAGGGAGCGCATTTTCTCCTTGAATAGCCTCTGTAGAGGCAACCGCTTCTCATAGCGACGGCAGTTATGCTGCAGTGGCACGGAGCGAGGACAGCTCGGACGCGAAAGTTTCCACGATTGAGAGGACGAAACGTATATTGAAGTCGACACTTTCCATATTCCTACTAAAAGTTGCAATCCTCGGGATAACGCTGCCCGAAAAAAGGAGGCTGAGGGGAACGGTGGTGACTCGGATGCTGGTGGTGTTACGGCTGGATAGATGAGGTGTGATTAAGGCAGAATCCCGGAAAGTTCCTCTTGTTGGGAAGGATCGAGGATTGGCGGAGTGAGCAGAGTACAGGCAACCGTAGTTAGCGGAGTAGGTCTAGTTTGCGGAGCACTGTATCTTGGCGGAGCACGGGAAACACGGGTCATTTTAATACGTAGCACAGTCTTTGTTGGAGTAGTACCTTTGGTCTTGGGGACGGAGGAGATTCTGGATGTTCCTGCAACTGCGAGGATAGTATCAGGCAGCCATGGTTGCAGCCATCACCACTTTCTATGGGGGAAACTTGATGGGTCTTTTACCCTTATGGGTGTTATTTGTACGTTTTTGTTTACATGAATAATCCCCGAGAAGAACAATTGCAGGTACGCCACCTTTAGTTGATGGATTTAGCGGAAAAAAACCGCCTCCTGAAGTTACTGTCTCCGATGCCTCACCGGTGATGTCATGCCGAGGGATCGGCAGATTCATCGTACGGTAGGAACTATTTGGGTGAGCCCGCGCTGAGCTTTCTTTCCGGTCAGTTTAGTAAAGTGCAATGTGTGGTTTGCGATGGCGTTTTTAGTAAATAGCCAGCACGAAAAATGACTCACTTGGTTAGAATCGGACACTTCAGTCATGGATCACTTTGGCTAGGTCATGCTTGAAAAACCAAAGTTGCATGACCTAGCCTAAGTGATCCATGACCGAAGTGTCCGATTCTAACCAAGTGAGTCATTTTCCGTTGACAAAACCAAAGTTGATCAATTGGTTATGGGTTAAACTTTTTTTTTACCCATACTACCCCTGAGCAAACTTGGGTAAATTGTAAACACCCAATAGGCCTACACAACGCAACATGTCAGACATACTGCACCCCACACGGGCAATTTTAGGTTGACGAAACCTATAAAACATTTAAACACGAACATTTAGACATTATAATGGTCAGACATTTATAGACAAACGCCTGTTTTGGAAAATAATTTGTTTCAAATTACGTACCTCGCTCGCGCTATCGTGCTCGCTGCGGCTAAACACATAACATGAGAAAGTGCCACTAATCCAAAATTACTTCCAATTAGATATACATGCCTCTTTAACTTCTGCAATGTTAAGTTTTTCGATAATAATTTGATTTTGCAAAGCGGGATTCTGCCAAACAGGAATTCCCGTTTGGAAAAGGGTAACCATTCCCCCACACATGGGCCTCCTCACTCCGCACTCTCAGAGTATCGTTTTGGCTTGAGCAATCCGTACCGTGCGAAAAATAACTCTCCTTCGTGCGTGACGTCATTTAAGATTTGCTCTGTGATGACCGCGCAGAGCAAATTGTTAGTCGAGGCAACAATGAGCTAATTTCAACTTCTTTCGAGGCAACAAAGTACAAGTTTAAACTTCTAGGCAAAGAATTGACACACTCGCCTGTTTGCATTTAAGGGGCGGTTCCCCTTTCGGGGGTCGTTGCCGTGTCCTCATTTCTGCTATGAGACTTTGGTTCATAATGTAAGAAGATTTAAACTGCTAGAGCTTACCGACCTGACGTCACACGCTCAATCCATAACAACGAAACCTAACCAGTCAACTGCAATATTATGGTGTGGCAAATTAAGTTTCATTGTTTACAGAGGTATTATTGTTGCAGGCCACTTTGCAACTAGCCAGCGCTGCAAGGCCGTGCAGTGCTGGAAACACCGGTTCTCGTCAGATCACCGAAGTTAAGCAGCATTGGGCTGGATTGATACTTGGGTGGGTGACCATCTGGGAATCTGGCTGTTGCAGACATAGGGCCTTAGGGCTTCGGGCAGATGACCAGGAGTGGTTAACGCTCGTTAAACCCTTCAACCCTTTGCAACTAGCCATGATGAGCCTCGAGCACCGCTGGTTGAAAGTGACTGTTGATATATTTATAGCGATAGGGTGGGCCATGGGCACTAAACTATCTGGCCCGATCTACAACGAATTATAGGGGTTAGACAAAATGGACGCCACGACTGTCTCAATTCTTGAGGCCTGTTCGGGTATTGGCAAATCGCATCGGTGAATTTTTGTACGGAGAGTCGCGACATCTAGTGGCGGTTTTCAATACATAATTTTAATTTTACGTAGATTTGCGCGACATATTTTTATTATGTATTAAAGTATTTTTAAATAGTTTTTAAGTTATACCACTCAGCCACAGTTAAGCAATTTCTCTGCGCTTGGAAAAAAAAAGCGACATGTTCGTGTATCCAGAAAGTGTTGCAAGGGAAGGAACGTTGCATTTTTGTACGGATGGTGTCGCCCTCGGTTGACAGAAAGAGGCAATCATCACGTAAGTGGCGTTTTCGGCGGCCATATTTCCCAACCTAGTGGCGTATGCTATTTTACATTCAAGATCCGGCCAGTACTGTAAATAGCCCTGGATGGGCGTAGGCCCCAATAAATTCAATTCAATTCGATAACATGGCGCATGGCTGTGGGCCACGTATGCTCTTATAATAAATTCAAATCCATGAGAGACACGGGACTTCGGGATCAGGGCTTCTAAGGTGCAGATCGATTATATTTTTGACAGTTGTTCAGCTTTCTTGTTTGCTGATGATAGCTTAGTCGCAACCGAAGGCATGGTTTCAGAACTCCAACATGACTTTGATATTTGAAACTTGTGGTTCGTCACAAATGAAGTTTTCATTAGTGAGGACACAGTTGTCTCTTATCACGATAACATCTCACATTTCATCTAAATTCAGAGGAAAACCTTTGTACCTCCACTCCCTACAACCCAAAACTATGACCACTGCACTGTGACTGAGGTTGGCGCTAATGACCTAGCTGTTGACGCGCCATTAAGCCTCAATCCCCCCCCCCCACCCACCCACCCCCAAAACTAAAATTACATGCTTCATGATTTAAAAAAATAATGAAACAAGTTATTTGGGTTTATCAGATCAATTCTAAATGACCCTACAAAAAAACAGATTGAGAACAATATTCAAGAAAATCATACCTAGCTTTTATCTGAAATCTACTATAAATATTATAATAAACAAATGATTCAATGTGTATGAGTGGAAAGTCTCCTCATACGTTAAGGCAGTGAAGTATACCGTTTTGCTGCAAACCATAATCTAAACAGGATTCAAAAAATGCAAAATCGAGAAATTTAAATATAATGTTGCAGCAGGAGGGTCACCTTTTGGGGTCATGTTGGGAGGTCATGTTGGGTGGGCACTTCAAGCAGTGGTATCGAAATCAGCTTACGCATGATAACAGACTTGTTGCTGCGGGAATGACATCTTCAGTGGGAAAGGTTCGTCGGCTGCATGATCGATATCGTACTACGTTAGATGAGTTCATGCTCAATACTGCAGACTTGGGTGTCTAAACCATGCGCAAGGCTGTTTGCCGTGACGTCACCGTGAGTTAGCCAATGACGAACGAGAGCAACGGCTGTTTGGCCGTCTTATTGGACTAGCCCAGCCACGTGATATGCACGTCACAGCAAACAGCCATGGAGAGTGGAATACCCAAGGACAGATCTCAAACGATACTTGGATTGGTTCACTAGGAACTATTACAGTTTACAGTGATTTTCTCCAGTCAAACGACTCTTGTTCTGTGTTTGTATTTTTTTTTGGGCTGTCGCATATCCTCAACTGTATGAAATAAAGTTTATTATTATTATTATCAACATCATCTACATCATCTTCATCATTATGGTCGTATGATGTGCGTGTTTGTGTGTTTGTACCTCTACTCCTCTGGAACTAAAGCACCTACAAAGATGGGAGTAGGACCAAACGAAAGATAATTAAATTGCGCTCAGTATACGCCCATTTTCATCGCAGTAACTTGATATTATCACCCTCAAATACGCGAAAGACTCTGAAAAAATAACGTCGAAGTTTTTTTTTATCCCTCTTGATGTTTGTTCATGACTTCGTAGTTTGTTCATGCAAACCTCCCCGAGCGAAGAGAGATCTGGAAAAGGATGCACGGAAAAGTAATCTAAAAGGACGACGTATTTTGCAACACACCACATATACATCTTCAAATTGGTTTTGTATTAACTGACTTGATGCATGGAAAAATCAAAACAATAGATTTGGTCTTAAAATGGTGTCAAACATTCGTGTTTATGAAGCACGGAGGTGCGTGGATTAAACGAGCAAAACGAGCGATTTTCACGTCAACAAAACCTTTTCAGTGTGTGTTTCGCTTTGCTCTATCAATCTTTCATCTCTCACCTTCGTAGGGGATTACTTCTGGAGGAGAAGACGTACAAACGTGCATACAAACAAATCGTACGTTTGGAATGATGTAGATGAAATGTAGATATGCTGAGGAATGTGACGAACGAACTGTGAGCAACATTTGCAATTAGTTTGCGTCGAAATAATCAGTACAATAATCAGTACATAGAAATTACATGAATCATGGATCGTGTTGAAGCTATTAGGTACGCACTGAGATGATCTGGAAAAGGAGGCACGCAAAAACTAATCTAAACGGACGACGTATCTTGCAACGTAACACGGATAGATATTAAAATTAGTTTTGTATCAACTGACTTGATGCATGGAAACCTGGTTTTAAAAGAGTGCCAAACATTCGTATTTCTGAATCACGGTGGTGCGTGGATTGAGCGAGCAGAGGGAGCGATATCCACGTAAAGTAAACTTTTTCAATGTGTGTCTCGCTTCGCTCTCTCAATCTTTCATCTCTCACCTTCATAGGGGATTACTTCTGGAGGAGAAATTTGCAAACAAACAAATCGTATGTTTTGAATGATATAGATGAAATGCAGACGCGCTTAGGAATGTAATGGACGAACCGTGAGCAATAATTACAATTAGATTGCGTCGAAATAATCACCACATGATTTTGTGATGCTCTTGGAATCAAAGAATTTACTGGAAGTATGGATCGACGCGCACGTAGCTCTCGGATGGCCAGACTGTTGGAATGATTTATGGTTATTATTTGTTTATGCTGTGAAGCCTTACGAAAAACGCGTACTGCACTCTGACCATTTGCTTGATCGTTTTAGACGTGGAATGTCTGTCAGCAGCACAAGAGTTGCAGCATGAAAGCTCCTCGAGCGTAGCGAGACGACGCGGAATGAGCGAGCGACTCCGCTAGTTATCATTATTATAATGTGCATGAAAATAAATGAAGCCAAACGAGATTTACAAGAAAATAAAAATCCGTAAAATTACACAGCTTAGTAACTATTAAAATAAATTTTTAAAGTGAACGTGAAACTTTGCCTAGTACTAAAAAAGATGTTTCCAGAAGAAACTCCCATCGTTTTGAGGCCCTATGCGCAAGAAACGCTTATCAAGAACGTACTAATCTATATAAAATTCCTACCGTCTTTATAATAATATTGGAGGCCGGCTAAAAGGAATGCTAAAAGGAAAACCACTTCTCCTCTCCCCGCGCCCGCATTGAAAATGCACTCTCCCACTCTACCTGCATGGAAACAGGAGGCAGGCATGAGTGATCGATCAATCTGACAAGTCGTCGGGAAGAGTGCCGGAAAAATGTCCCGGGAAATGAGTCCGTAAAATTAATTCATGACCGGCCCCGTGCATAGCATAGCACGGGCTTCCTCTAGTTTTCAATAAAATCCGTGAAAACTAGTTATAATAGATTATAAAAAAAAAAAAAAAAAATTTTCATCGATTCTAAAACGATTTTAAACGATCATAAAACGATTTTAATCGATTGTAGAATGATTTAAATCGATTTTAAAACGATTATAAAACGTTAATGATTTTCTTTTACCATTTAAAAGAAAATGATAAAAGAAACGATTATAAAAGAAATTGAAACTGAATTATGCATTACGAAGCTATGCAGTCATTTTCTGAATCACGAAAATTATTCCGTTTTTTTTGAAAAAAAATACTGCGTTGCTCGAATGCTGTTACAAAGCATGTACAACGTTATGTACTTAACATTGTGTTTACATCATTTTATTATTAAAGTAGCTTTTAGTCTTCTGTACACTGTTGGGGACCATACAGACGACTTTGTCCGTCCGTCAAGTGGTAGTCAAGTGGACTTTAAAAACAATGTATTCTGAAATCACATCAACTGTAAAGCATGTGCATTGCCTAGCCAACGTATTGTTAGTATTAGGTAATCACAATAATAATGGATTTCAAGCCCCATTCCATCCCAGTCCTCCATGACAGTAAGTAACATTTGGCAATTTAACTAGAAAAATATTTTTATTCCTCCCCAATTTCCCCAGTCCTTCTCACTTAAGTCATCATGTCCTTGTTATTCATTTTTCATTAATAATTATTTATAGCTTCTTTGGTAAAGTCGTGGCAGGCTGAGCTATGCCTTACAAAATCTTACATTGACCGTCAAATATAGAACCCAACCAAATATGTCTTATTAATTATTGAGTTTCCTACATTAAACCATCCCCACACCTTAGTTATATCACGTTACGGTGGCCCACTCCCCCAAACCTCTACATTTTTGGTGCATCGGCCGGGAATCGAACCCGGGGCGCCTGCGTGGCAGGCGAGAATTCTACTTGTAGATATACAGTAATATAATAACAATATGCGGTTTGAACACCAGTTAGGGTGTAAAGGAAACGGCAGGGCTGAGAGCCTCTCACACCGATCCGTACATTTTAAAACATGAAACATCAGATAAAAGAAAACTCGGGTCTTTTTAGGAAACGTTTCAGATCAACTCCCCCCCCCCAGACAATGATGGAAAGCACCCACAGTAGCCGCCGAAACCACACCCGCAGGAAGAGAGTTCCATGGTGTGACAACCCTAACTGCAAAAAAGGATGTGTGGACCTCCAACATGGCTGGCGGTTTCACTAGTGTATACAGATGTCCTCGAGTGTGTTTCATCGTTGACAACTCGTATAAAGGCATATCTATAGGTAGAAATTCTCTTACAATTTTAAAGGTAAGAATAAGATCCGCCTTTAGACGACGTAGTTCAAGAGAGTCAAATTTAAGACGGTGTCGGCGGATCGCGTTTTAAGCCCTTCAAGGACCTGGTGAAACGGCGCTGGAGTGATTCAAGATGATCAATATCCTTTAAAAGACTGGGAGCCCAAACTTGGCAAGCATACTCAAGCAATGGCCTGACATAAACTTTAAAAACCCAGAGTAGAACAAGCGTGTCATCCGATGCAAAAACGCGTCTAACGATATATATGCGATTTAGAGCACTGTTTACAATATAATAACAGAGATCATCGCTATTGCAGTGTGTGACAAGATGTGTGCACCACCACATTTTCGTTGAAAAAGTGGCTGAAATGGCGGATATTACTTGTGTAAGCCATGTAAGCCTCAGCATCAACTTCCATGTTAAACATCAAACTTTGAAATCCTATAGTTTCACCCAGAATTGACATAGACCAACGAAATTAGGTATTTGGGGCCGTGTGTGAACTATTTCACTGTATCACACATTTTAATGACAGCATTAGAACGGTTTGGCGCCCACTGCATGGCCATTTCTTGTTGTTATTGTTGTCCTTGTTAGAACTCTTTGCCCTCACCTGGAGATCGAACAAATGAACCGATTTTTTTAGTTCTATAGCTTAAAACGTAGGTATCGACAAGGCGTAAGGCCTTTCGAATGCTTTTTTAATGTAACTACAATATTCCTGTGACGGAAAGCCAAATGGGCTCGAAATTTTGCTCTCACCTAGAAAGCGAAACAATAAACCGATTTTGAATTTTTATAGCATAAAATGTAGGTATTACAGACCACCAGGGCCTTTTAATGTGACTGCGGCATTCTCGTCGGTAGAGCAATTTTTATTGTAGAGCACTAGGCAGAAATCATTGTGGACTACCGGAGCTCTGGACAGGTATCATGTAAGTTTCTGGCCCGTGAATTCATAAAAACAACGAATCATGGGCGATCCTTATTGGCGAAGCGGAGCGAGCGCAGCGAAGCCAATAACGGACACCAATTTTGAAAAATGTTGGCTGGTTGGTTGCACTTTTGTAGTCTGGGTGGAGCACAAACGAAAGGTCGTATTGGAATGAAATTTGGTACCTAGCTTGAAACCCACAAAAGTATTGCTGAGCTAGAATTCGCCGTAAATTGAACAATTATTATAGAAGAAATTATAGTCTTTGGAATTTATTTCTAACACTCGCCATCGTAAATTTGAAATCCAGGAATCCTGAATAGTATACAATCGTTAAGCAACAAAATCATGCATAACGAGCTAAAAGCATGAAAATGTATACATAAGTCGTTCTTAGTAGTACAAATCGAATAACCCATGGAACCCCCATGAAATACCCTCCAAGGGCCCCTAGCTCCCCCCTGTGGTCCCCGCCCTGAGGCTTGACCAACAAATTCTTGCAATTCGTGCTAAAAGCTTGAAATTTGTACACAAAGTCTCATAGTGGTACACAAGTCATTCTTAGCAGTACAAATCGAACCAGTCATGGAACCCGCATGAAATACCCTAAAAGGACCCCAGCGCATCCCTGTGCCCCCTCACTGAGGTCTGACCAGCAAATTCTTGCAGATCGAGCTAAAGCGTGAAATTTTATACACAGTTTATAGTTAGCAGCACAAATCGAACAAGTCGTGGAACTGCCCATGAAATACCCCAAGGACCCCAGTGGGGGCCCCTCATGTTTCCCCTGAGGCTTGACCAACAATTTCTTGCAAATTGAGCTATTAGCATGAAATATGGTACACAAGTCATTCTTATCAGTACAAATCAAACCAGCCATGGAACCCCTATGAAATACCCCCAAAGGACCCACCAGCACCCCCCCCCCCCTGCGCTCCCGCCCTGATGCTTGACCAGCAAATTCTTTCCGATGAAGGAAAAAAAGGAAATTTGGAACACAAGTCACTCTTAGGTGCACATATTGAACCATTCATATGCAAACTCCTAGAGGCTTGATATTTCAATCCGCTTCACCTGTAATAGGCCCAAAGCCTGTTTATTAGTGTAAGTCTCAGCACTAACTTCCATACAAAACGTCAAACCCGGGTCCCATGTGTTAGGGGCCCTCCGAAAAGACAGGGAAACATAGTTTCTGGCTTTCCGAAAATGACGGATATACCAAAATTAAGGGCCAACCCTAAAAGAATAAAGTACGTCTTATAATTTTGGTTGAAGGAGGGCACCACTGTAATGATTTCGCCCGGGGCCACAAAAAATGTAGTTGAGGCCCTGCCAAGAAAAAAAACAAAACGGATATTAGCATTAAAAAAAAGCTTAAGCGTGTAAAAACAAAGATGTAAGCCTAAAAAAACTTAATGCTCTAAATGAACAGTTACAAGAAAAAGACATGTAAGCCGTCAGCGTCGCACTAATACGTGTAAAAGAAGCGCCAGGTTTTCTGGACGTTGGAGATTCTTTTACACGTATTATTGCGACACTGAAGGCTTACATGCCCTTTTCTTGTATCTGTTCGTTTAGAGCATTCATTTTTTTTAGGCTTATATTACGTCTTTGTATGCCTATTGAGTCTGTCTGCGGATGATTTCCTGTTGCCAAGATTAGTGCTGTATAGCCAAACCAAGTAAGTAGCACTGCGCACCGACAAGTTGTAAGGAAAGTGTACTCGTTTTTTAACGAAAAGGCACGTTGGGTCTAGGGGTGTGGCACGATAATCGATAATTCGATAATATCACGATAAAAAAAAATTAGCCGATTATCGTATCGCACTTTTTCTGATTTATCGAATTATCGTACAAACCCGAATGCTTAAATTATCATATCTCGGAAACTATAATAGCTAGAAACAAGCGGTTTGCGGCATCGCGTGCAGAATTACAAGGGCTCTCCAAACAAGTGTGCAGCTGTACTGTTTCTAGCCATTTCAGCTGATTGGAGAGTCAGTTTATTGCAAACAATATTTTTTGCATTAAGTAGAAATACAACTGCTAAATTCTTTCCACATGGTAAACAAGCAATAGACAATGGTAAGTGAATTTTAATGGCTACTGGCAAAATGGTGAGTGCCACACAACCCACATTCGTGACGGTTGCACTGTAAGCTGCAGCCAAGGGTTTTTTTTTTTAATTTCTTCAAAATTTGTTTTATCGAGATATTATCGATTATCGCGATAATTTTAAAAATTTTATCGGGATAAAAATTTTTTTGTATCGTGCCAACCCTAGTTGGGTCTATAAAACACCGATGCTCCTTACACCCATTAGTATCGAGTTTCAAACAACACACGATGGAACAAATACACTGTTTGCTTGTACGCCCACATCCGTAACAATCAGGGCCTTCGAAAACCCCGAGCCAAACTCAACCAAACTCATCCAGTTTGGAGGCAGAGCGAAGTTTGCTCACGGGCATTCTGTGTGTTAACGGTACCAAACTGCCTCCAGCTGGTTGAGTTTAGTTGAGTGTGGATTAGTAGTTATCGAAGGCGCCCATAGTCAGCACCGGAAACACAGAAGAAGCCAAGAAACCAGGGGGCAAGGTTTTTCTACAAACGTTATTGGAAAAAAAAAACGTACTTGCAGTATTGGTACTAATAGTTTCAAAACCTTGTAAACACTCATACCATGAAGCTGAGGGGTTTTCAGAAATGTTGACTTTTTCTTCCAGTTTGGTGAGTGTGTTTTTTTGTGTGTGAGACCCGCCCCCACTCACCCCCCCCCCCCCCCCCGACGGGACCTGAAAAATGTACGACCACCCCCCGTCCCACACACTCGAGATACAGAAAATTCATGATTTCCCTCTAATTTCCTCCGGCCTATAGCTCCCCCTTCCCCCGGCAATAAATAATGGCCGGTCCCTTAATATAATCGCGTTTCCTTACCGTTGCTGCTAAAAAAAATTGGCATCCAACGAAAAAACGCGACCATCTCCAAAAATATTTGATGGCTTAGGAATTTTACCTTCGAACACTTGAATTTCACGAACCAAGGTTCCCACCGTCATGGAATTCCAACATAATCAGAACGAAATTGTGAACATTATCGTGTCCCAAACAGACAAACACATAAAATCTAAATTTAGTAGAGGATTCGACCTCGCTCGGCCGGTTAAGCGTTTCTAGTGTGTCTAAATAAACGACGCAGGTTTTGGGCAACGCCAACTAGTACTGACCGCTCCGTTGATGTTTCATGTTGGCGCGTCAGCAGGAAGGGCGAGCGAGGAACGGAGATCGTGACAGACGGAATACCTAATGGCTTGTCCAATAACGGCGGCGCTTTTAAAACGTAATCACACCACCGGCTGTTGAGCGTTTAAAGCTTTGCTTAACACGAGATTTTTATTCCAAATCGGATAAGCCCAAGTTTCACGAGATAATTAAAACCAGGTTGGTATCATCAAGAATTTATTTATTTATTTATTCATTTATTCTTGGTATCATGGAGATTTGTCGCGCTCCTAGCCGAAGCCATGGAGAGAGGCAATTTTGCTAGGTGATGCCAATAGGAAATTCCTATGATTTAGGACGAGATGTAACAGGGTCCTTTTCTCTCCGAAAAGATTCGACGTACTTTCACATCTAGCGATGTTAAATTATTAACCTGGGCTTTTTAAAGTGTTTTTAGGTCCAATCCTGGAATATCCGAGTTCTGTTTGGTCTCCACATTTATTGGGAGATATTGACAACGTTGATTCTGTTCAGCGAAATTTCCCCAAATACCTGTTTGGGATGAAAAATAAATCCTACGCTGAACGCTTGGCAATCCTTAAGCTAGACTCATTGGCCCGTCTTGTGCTGACTTGACTAACTTTTCAAATTCTGTGTGGTCACGTTGTTTCCCTGGCAGATTCTTTTTTTTATTACCTTGCGTGAAGGCAACCTGTGGCCACTCGAAAAAGCTGCTTGTCGCTCGGGCAAGACGTGATTGTAGAAAGTTTTGCTCATCACGTGGTGAATGTTTGGAACTCTCTACCTGGTGATGTTGTTGAGGCGTCGTCGCATGCTGTTTTAAAGCCAAACTTTAAAAAAATGTGACCTTCACACATTTTTAAGACAATCCTTCTAACATTACCATATTGTGGTACATTTTTTTTTTAATTCTTATATTTTTTACCCTTGTTACCCTTCTTATGTTTTTAACCCGTGAAATGTCATTAGCCACCAAGCCATTTTACGTATTGTTAAATTAGGCTGGGTGATAGTGAACCTTTGGTGTCCTTCTCTGTCCAGGGCACTTCAGATGCAACATATATTATTATTGAAGCGTAGCTCCGCTATGAAGACACTGCAATGTAATCTTAGACCGCGCATTACGCGAAAACCACAAGGACTATTCAAACCAAACTTTGCATACAGTAGCACGGGAGTCCGGACAAGGTTTAACAAAAAAAAAATCCGGAATCAGACATGGGGTTGAGGAACCATCAGGGTGACAAAATGGACCAAAATGGAGCCAAAATCAAAACAGCAAGTAGACGCTAAGCCGTTTCTAATCGTTCAAGCATCCGATTGTTAAAAGATTGATTGTTGATGGTAAACAGGCGGCGTTAGACGGTAATAAACCAAATTCAAGATATTTTAACTTTTCCTCGCCCGATTTGGACGTTTGAATACACCATTTTCACGGGTTTTTCACCACCTTTCCAATGACCCAAACCCCAAGCAACTGTCTCTTATTGTTTAGAGAATACAAGGCAAATCCGATCCGATCCGATTGACAGCCAAACAGCAAAGAAAGCGGAGCCCACTCCATTATGTCGACAGTGGAATTGATGACGGCCCTAGCAATACTAGAAGAAGCCCGTGCTACGTACGGATGGTCTTTGATGCACCGTTTGCAACACTGTTATGGTTTGGTTACTCATGTGTTCGTCCACATAAGGCGAATTTAGGCTCGAGCTAGGGATCTCTTGCACACGAGACAGTCGTGCTAAATATGAAATGGTGCGAACCTACCCCATTGCTAATGTGTTCAAAGTTTCCATTCCGTAACGTTTATATGACGGGGGTTTTTTTAAGTCGGTAAATCGGTCTCTCCTCCTCTTGCCGACTATTGCTGCTGCTCCATAGACAACAGAAAATGCACAAACTATCCTGAGGTCCTGAAGTAAGACCACTACGAAAGGTAAGTGTAGAGCCGAATGAAAAATAATTAACTTACGCTTCCTATAGGTTAGTTTCGTAACAGTCACTTGATTTTTTGCTATCCTCAAATAAGCGATAAACTGTTCTAAAAACTGTTCAGGACGTCCGAGTTTGATCAAATTTTTACGATTCAGGGAAATTAATCACAACTTAAGTTGGGTTTTAAAAAAAAAACACACCTAAGACGACAGCTTATTTCCAGAGTTGGACTGGGTCGCATGTTTTGTGACCCAGTGGCCCAGTGGCCTAATGACCCATTAACCCAGTATGACTCCGTGACCCAGTGGCACAGTCTGACCATGACCCAGTCTGACCCATTGACCCAATGTGGCCCAGGTACCCAGTGATCTGAATTTTCTGTTTTTAAGTTTAGGACTTGTCGATCTCAGTTATTTGAAAAAAAAAAAAAAAAGATAATAGAAGTTTTTTTCGGTTTCCGAAAAAGCGGGAAAAGATGTTAACCGAAACAGTTGATCTTACGTTTACAACTACTCAACCAGGTATGCTGTATAATTTTCTGCCGTAAGATTACAACTACTCGGCTGAGCGAGAGATGCTACTACAATACTTGAGTTTTCCATTCCATTGTGTTGTATAATTTAATTTAATTTAATTTAACTAGCTGAAGGGTAATTCCAACTCTCCCGAAAAGGATCTCCGTTTCCTTCAGCTAGTAGCTGAGTTGGGGTCCGCCTTTGCACCACACTGGGTCACTGGTCATACAGAGTCATACTGGGTCATGGTAGGCCACTGGATCACTGGGTTACACTGGATCACAATGGGTCACGCTGGATCACACTGGGTCACTGTAATGACCCAGCTCAAAAAACTAACGTAATTGACCCAGTCCAATACTGCTTATTTCGTATCACACGTAGCATCGGCAACGCGACGTACAGACGACGTTTTTTGAAGCACGGAGATGCGCGGATTGAGCGAGCAAAGTGAGTGGTTTTCACGTGCGGTAAACCTTTACAGTGCATTTATCGCTTTACCCTCACCTTCGTAGGGGCCTTACTTCCGAATTAGTAAGCGTACACACATACAAACAAACAAATAGTACGTTTTGAATGATGCAGATGAAATACTACAGAATACTAAGAAATGTGTTGAACGAATTGCGAGCAACACGTGAAAATAGCTTGCGTCTAGATAATCAGTAGATCGATTTTGTGACGATCTAGGGATCGGAAAAACTATATGAATCACGGATCGACGCTAATGGAGTGAGCTATGCTAATAATAAGGTTGGTGACATTTAAAACATGCGTACAGCCAGCCAGCCAGTCGCACGTCTCAGCATCTACATTTGAAAAAATTCTCAAAATTTGCATTTCAAACGCTTTAAGTGACCGGCCATTGTTTTTGGCCGTGGGGGGATGGGGGGAAGGGAGAATTGAAAATGTGACCACCAAATTTTCGATGACCCCCATATTCGAGACCCTGAAAAAAATCTTGACCCCCCCTCCCCCACCATTCCCCACTCAAGGTCCAAAAATAATGTTACCTCTTCCCAAAAAAATGCGCTTTTTATGCCTATTGAGACTGTCTGTAGATGGTTTCCTGTAGCCTAGATTAGTACTGTAACCAAATAAAGTAGCACTCCACACCGACATGTTACGTACCACTAAAGTGTCCGCGGCCCATCTTGAGTTCGCCCCAGAATCAACACAAATAATCGATTGTATGTTTTTGGTAGCAGAGTGCCTTGTTGATATCCAAAAAAGTTACAAAAACAATGGCGCCCGTCGATTAAAACCTTCCCCTCCAGGAAGACGTCGCCGATCACAAATTACGTGCAGGACTCAAGATTCGCCGCGCACACTATAGTTGTAAGAAAACGTGCCTCTTTTTTTTTTAACGAAAAGAAACGTTGGGTTCAAAATGTTCTATAAAACACCCATGTTCCTTACACCCATTGTATCGAGTTTCATACAATATATGATGAACACACTGTTTGCTTGTATGCCCGCATCCGTAACATAGCCAGCAACTGATAAACAGAAGAAGCCAAGAAAGCAGGGGATAAGGCTTTTCTACAGAGTTCATTGAAAAAAAATATACTTGTATTATTGGCACTAATAACGTCAAAACTTTGTACACTCACTTCATGGGGGCCCACCAGAATCTGAGGCGTCTTTTAGAACTTTTACGACTGAAAGTGCCAATTTTGAGGTCCAAAAATGAATAAATGGATAAAAAATTCATGCTGCTCATCTCCATCGCCTCCCCCCCCCCCTCCCAGATAAATAATGACCGGCCCCTAAAAAACTAAATTGTTGAAAATCAGCAGGGCTCGAGGGCCACTCTGCCCCCCTCCCCCTTCCTTACGCCCCATAGCTGAATTTTCGGGCCCCATTTTTATTCCAATTTGTTTGGTTCCCCCACTCCCACCACCACAACAATATTCCTTGTTGGTGCGCCACTGTAAGGCCCTGGTGGTCATTTTTGATTTAGCATGTCATTAGGCCTATCTGGCACTTCTAAATAACTATTCTTGTTTTAAAAGGCGCTAGCTAATGCGACCCATTCTCTTTTCGGTCGCAACACGTCCGCTGAGAGCAGCCAAGCAAGCGCCTGGTGGCTTATCAGCGTTTCAAACAGCACTCGATAACATCAGTCTTTCGTCCCTTTTCGAGCACTCTCAAGTGTCCACAACGAGGCGGACGAATCAGGTGACGACTGGGCGACGACGGACATTAACAATGTGAGAGTTGTCATGGCAACAAAGGCGCCATTGTTGACAGCGGAAGCCCGGAGGCTGTTAAAACCTGACGCCTCCACTCAAGATTGAAAGATTCTTTTCGGTTTTAGTGCGATGTCATTGCACGTTTTAAAACATTATTTTTACCCTCCGAACTAAATGATTTCTTCGAAAAGATATTTGGACATTTCGTGTTGGGGGAGAGCTGATAAAAAGTTTGATACGGAAGTTAAAGTTGATTAAAAAAAAAAACTTTGTTAATAGAGGTGAGTGTGGCCCCAGTTTTTAACTATACCTGCGCTTCGGCATTTAAATTAATTAGAGATTTAAAAGAAGCGAAGCGTCAGAAGCTAAACCATCCGCAATGGCCGTTTGCGTGACGTCACCGTTAGTTCGCCAATGACGAACGAGAACAACGGCTGTTTGGCCTTCTGATTGGACTAGCCCAGTCCCGTGATACGCACGTCACAGCAAACAGCCATGGCGTGTGGTATAGACCGATTGCGGAAATGTGTGATTGCTTTTGGTAGGTGAATGTAAAGCTACAAAACGAATAATACTTTGTGGAAATTACATGGGTGTTCTTGTTTCACTGCTTTATCGGATTTACATGTTTTTTTATGCAGTTGTACAAAAATACATTCATTTGCCGTTACATTCGCCGAGCGAAGCGATTCTATTGGCGTATCTGTTTATCGATTTGTAAGTGTGGTTTCTGTTTGAGACACAATACGTTTGCAATTTTGTTTTGTTTTGGTTCAAATGTACTGACAAGGGGTCTAACAAGTTGTTTGAAATAAATGAGTTAATACATAAAATTTCAGGGGTGGGGGGGGGGGGGAAGGTCGAGATTCGACGTAGAATACTGGGCAGAAATCAAATATTTTGCTGCCCTGTAAATATAGAAAATGAACTAATGCAGTAAGCATCTCTATAGCTCAGTGCCCTGTGGAGCATTGGGCAGGTACGTTTTTCTGCCCTGTGAACACGGAAAATGAGCTGACGTACTATAGCATCTCTCGCTCGGCCGAGTAGTTGTGATTTTCAGAAATCAGTTAAATGCCTAGTTTTTGCGTTTGTTTTCTTGTTATGATGTTATGATTGTTTCACTAGCTCATTTACTGCTATCAGTGGCATCGGAACAACGTCTCACCACAGCACATAAACCCAGATTTTCAAATATGTTATGGCGATTACCTTAATTATGTATTTATTTATTTAAAAGGACATAAAAACAATACAAGAAAATGAATGTGTTGGCAACATACGTTTGAACTAATGTCGCAAAACTTGAGTCATACAGGAAAGCCAACACGGATGCGTATACCTTTAATATATTGGTTTATTGGGGTATTACCTGGTCAAAACAGTCTACACAGCATTACTTGCCAACGTGGAATACCAAATGTTACCAATGGATTAATGCCGGTCACCTGTTAATATTTTAGCCAAGCTGAGATAGTTCGTGTACTTTGGAATACTTGATTACTACAAGGGATACGTCGGACTGGATTACTTCGTATTTAATAGATTGCAACCTGGATTATTTTGGATTGCTACCTGGATTACCTCCGGATTACCACTGATTTTCTGAATTTCCTGTATACTGGATTACGTACCTCGGATTACCACTGATTTTCTGCGTTTCCTTTATTGGATTACCTCCGATAACAACTGATTTTCTGAGTTTCCTTTATATTGGATTGCCTCGGATTACCTGGAAATACTGCAGATTATTGAATATTACCACGGAATACCAACGGATTACTATAGGATAACCCAATGAGTACCAAGGAAAACTGCGGATTACTCGCGAATTACTAATCGTTTGTTCACCGGATTACCAAATTTGGTACCCCCTAGGTGTAAAGTAGTTAGTTGCGTTTACTAACGTTCAGTTATAGCTTACGATCTGTTTAACGATGGACGCAGGGATACACTGGGTTCGTAAGTTGCGGCGAAATGCTGTTGTGATACGTTCGCTTGGCATCACACCTAATGTTCGTAAACTTGATGTCGTGGATTCTGGAAGTGGACTCACGAACACGTAAAAATCTTTTTCAGCATCTGTGATATAACACCATAAAGCGCTCCATCAAGGAGCCAAAATTAAGGAAGGCTGGGCATAAGACCTGCCGAGCCCCCCCCCCGTGTTCGCATAGTTCACTTGAGTGTTCGCACAGTACGCACAGTACGCACAGTCCGACAAGATTGAAAGATATCACTACTTTCGAAGGCCGACCTTTTTTTGGAAACTTGGTGGCTTCTTTTTTTTTTGGGGGGGGGGGGGGGGGTTGGTTTTTGGTTGATATCACAACTTTCATAGACTGTGAACGTACCAAAGTTAATTTCGTTGTACCTTAATCTTTTTGTTTGGAAGAATTTTACGTCTATAAATTTCCGTATTGATAGCCGAATTAATCGTATGAAGTTATGTATATGTAAAATTCAACAATAACGTAACAATAACACTTAATACCTAATCTCGTCTACTTGGCTAACCGTGCATTTGGTGGTGACATACTAGCGTGTAGCTATATTAACCAGCAAACTTGGCGTATTACCAAGGCCTACTTCTTTCAAAAAAATTACGTGTTTCCCTACTTAACTGGACCCTGTGCTCACGATCTGCATTTTGTTTCCAACTCATCTCGCAATAAAAAAAACACCCAGTCTCGTTTTTGTGAACCAATTCAATTCAATTCAATTCATTCAGAGCAATCATCTACCTGGTCGCCTGCCCTACGTACGTAACAACGGCAAAGCCAAAATCAACAGACTAACCAATCACATTCGAACATAATCAACACACAAGGACGCTACAGCTTTAAAACCCGGAAGTAAGGACGACCTAGTTGGTATGAGCCAATTCAACACAGTACTGAAACGATGAGCGTTTAACACTTAAGTACGTTATATGTGAGTGTTGGATGACAATACAAACAATGGTTACAACAATAAATTTGCATTTATACGCTATTTCCGGGCCACGTGCTTCTCGCTACAAAACGGCACTTCCTAGTTTCCAAAAAGGGTCGATCTTTGAAAGTAGTGATATCATTCAACCAAGGAAACGCAGCCAAGGTTAATCCTTCCTACTAGCCAAGTTAATCGCACTTACTAATAGTTCGAAAGTTAAATGAAAACTATAGAACATTGCTACTCGCAGTAGCAAGCTTTAAGTTTTCATTTAACGTCCAAAGTATTATTGGGTGCGATTAACTCAGCCAATAGGATTAACCTTGGCGGCCTTTCCCTGGTTGAATGATATCACTACCTTCAAAGGCCGACCCTTTCTGGAAACTTGGCGACTTCTCTTATACCAGTTTTGGTTTTGGGTGGGATATCACAACTTTTATAGGACACTGAATGTACAAAAGGTCATACGCGTCTTATCTTCATCTTTCCTTTTTTTTTTCCGGAGAAACTTTACGTCTATAAATTTTCACATTCATTATTTTCACATTTGCCATTGCCCAATTTTATCCGTTACATCAACCATGTTCATGTTTCTGTTTCACTTTAAGTTTGTTCATGCCCAGTTTTGAGGGCACTTTTTCTCTTAAAGACGCATTCCACAGTTCAATGTTGAGGTTTTCTTCGTTACTGGATCCTGTGCGTCCGATTCCACTGATTTTGATACAAAGATTTTCATCACATGGGGAATTTTTCCAGTATGCTGAAATCAACTAAACTCTCGTTAAAAAACAGTCTTCCAGTGACACGCCTTTTTATAGGGCAGTGACACGACGTAGTATTATTGTGTATAACTCTACGGTGGAGCCAGTAACTGGGTTAGCTGCAAGGAGCACTGGAGGGAGAAAGGAAGATCGTCTTATTGAAGCCAATGCTATTAGACTGGATTTCTTAAGCCTATAACGCACGATTTTTGTTGATGGAGAAAACAACGTTCTTTTAAGCCTAAGAAATCCGCTGTCAAAGCACTGTCTTGACTAGAAGTGCAGTTTTTTCCGTTACATTTTAATCTAGTGCACCTTGTAGCTATTACCTCCAAATGGTGTCTCGTAGCCAATATGACGTCACTTGACGCTGCTCTATAATTTACAACAATAATTAAGCTCTGACAACAATAAATCTACTTGGCGGCCACACACTAGTATGTGTCTAGAAATATTTAGCGCACAGGTCCGTTTAAATTTTCGATTCTTATGGTCTTTTTTTTTCCCCTCAGTGTTATTATTATTATTAACGACTGTTGCTATGCGGATAGATTAAAAGGGTTTAAAATAACTTTTTTTTCATATCATACAAAGAGCGAATTTAAAAACGCTTAGGCTAACAGACGTCGGTCTCTCACGCTAATGACATTGACCGCAATTCCGAAACCGAAACTATCGACCTTTTAACTTTGGTCAAACAGTGGCAGCGTCGTGGATTATTTATGCGCTACAGCGTCGGCCAGCGGCTTGAAGTGTTATTTAGCATTTTCATCAAAAAGGTCAAAATGCTTAACTGACCTCTGCGGTGGCGCTGTATGCATGATGGATTTGGGAAAATAATGATTCTCCTGAAGGCTTGAAAAACATGGCGGCCGTCACATAACGGAAAAAATTTGAATACGAATTAGTATTAACGCGGCCCACATGAGTGGGTGGGTACAGGCCGGGCCCAATGTTTTCATGACTAAACTAATTCGAGTATAGTTAGGTAGTTCACGATTCTGTCGCGAGGAGCTGCGACTTTTTTAGTTTCTGCTGACAAATCTTAACACTATTAGAAAACAAAAATGAACTCGTTTGATGCTGGTTTAACTGATGCCAAATCAAAACAGCAAAGGAACACAAATAAGCTTTCCTGTAAGGTTTCAGATGCTGTCGTTTTGCCGAACTGTCGAGTATTGCGGCCCACGTGGAATCTTAGTGCTGTATTCGAAGTAAAAATAAGGATAAAACTAGAGAGTAAAGTATTGACCCAGTATTTCAAGAAGGTGTCGACAATTGATTCACTCATACAGAGTCATTGTTGTATACAGTAATTCAGAGGCCGACGAAAAAGTACCGTTAAAAGGCCATTCCTCCCAGCGCCTATTTCTCGATCCTCCACATCAAGTACGGCCCCCAAAGTTTTATTTACTTACCGTTAGTCAGTCCCTTGCTAAAAATCCGTTTTAAAATGTGGCGTCGAGGAGATTTTCTGTTGAAGAATTGGGAACTATATTTACTGCATCCTGCACGTATATGATCCTTTGCGCACTTACAATAACCTTGACATTTCAACTGTGAGTGTGTGCGTGTACTAATTTTTAATCTTTTGCTAATAATTAAGATATCAAAAATCTAAAAGACTAATGCGGTAAAAATTAAAATTATTTATGCCAATAGATCGCCGAAGAAAAATTATAAGCTACTGACCAAAAAAATTATAAAGTGTGATTTTAAAATACAAACGTTATTCCGGTTTGTGACGGCACAATAATTAATGCGTTCATGCTGGTTCATCTATTAGGTGCAATGCCAGGTGAGACAGTAGCTGCGTTCTTCACTGCAAGGAACGAAGCTACTGTCTCAGTTGACCTTGGCAATAGTAACATGCGCGGATGGCGATCTGCTCGTGGCTGTTATAAGGCAGGCGGAATGTTATAAGGCAGGCCAGGTGTACCTTTAATAGTCGGCCACTAGATGTCACCAGCGACCAGGTGTACGGCAGTGGGTAGGTGCTAGGTAGGGGGAGCAGTAGGGCGCAGAAACGGAACAGGAACGTTCAGGAAGACGGGAGGGGGGGGGAGGATTACAGGAAAATTACCCACTGCGGTGAACGTTCAGGGAACACCGAGCGAAAACTGGGAAACAACCACGGGCGAACCAAAACCCCGAGCAAGCTGGCTACGACTGCTAGTAAATAAATAAGCTGATGATTGTTTACTGGCGACGCGTAGGCATACATGCAAAATCTACCATATCCTGGTATATAGGATACCCGACAAAATCGCCATCATCAGACAAATACCGACAAATCATGTCATTTTTTGCTTACTTACACTTATAAACACACTTTTCATCGGACAATTTTGCGTTCTGGATGCCAGATACTATGGTAGATTTTGCACGTAGGCTTACTGACTCGAGCGAAATAAATGCCTTTTTTTCTGTCGATACAATCTTAGTGCGAGGGCATATTTACACAACGATTTTTTTTCGTAATTTAACTGCGTTTAAAAACAAAATATTTCGGCAATATTTCCGTGTTTATTTGCCTTAGAGGGGGCTGGCCCCTCCTTTGGCTCTGCCCATGCCCAGGGAGAACTCACAATGTTCGCGATGCGTGTTGGGACTTAATTTTGTTTGTTTGTTTTAACTTCTGCTATGTAGGCAGCTTGCTCTAAAAATCGTTTGTTGGTGCGAAAGTTATGCACCTGTATACTCCTTTTCACGTGTTAGTGATTATCTGCATTCCAACCGTGGAATAAACCACAAAAAATAGCTTAAAGGCTTACCAGCTTATGGACTTACGCCTATACTATAGAATACTAGCAGGACCCGTGCATACTGCACGGTGGCTTGAGTCTACCGATGTAGCGGCCGAAGCTACGATTCTCAAGGTGCTTGTAACTTCGCCGACATCAATGTGGTTTTGTCCTCTAAACTTCTAGTTTGGTGGCGGTTTTTACTTTTACGGAAAACAGCACACACGTACTACTGGCCCAACATGGGTAACAGAGAGTCATTTGTCCTACCTGTAGGCTAACTAGACAACTTTAAAGGGGGGTATTCGCTGCCACCAGATGGGTGTTTCTAAATGCAGCTCGAAGTTTAAATATTAAGTGGTTTTCTTAAGTATTATAACTTCTACATTTAGTCTAACTAGCAGAAAAACAGGCGTTTTACAAACTCTTAGGTTTATTAAAATGCAGACAAAATATAAAAACAATTACACTTCGTTTCAACTAGTTTACATGAAAAAGCTTTCAAATTAAAGCACGGCGATTTTTACATTAGGAAAATCCACAAGAATTTACAATTAAAATTAACTTAAACTTTACATGCGATGCAAAGAGTAAAAAAAACTATAATTTCGATTAGAAATGTTTTGTGGGACCTCGGGAACCCGTTATAACATGCAAACCGCGGGAATTACATGAAATAAATCTATTTGGTGCAAACCGTGGGAATTACACACAAATAGTCAAGATTTTGTTTCTTAAGTCCGACCTAAGATCAAATCAACAAATCTGTAGGTCCTTAATATTTGGGCATCGACCAACAAATACGTCTTCACTTGCAGATTTAGTGTTTAGAGTAAATTCATGACTAGAAACACGGAAAATAAAGCTGGTTTTTAGTAAGGGACCGTGAACCCTGACGTTATAGGGGTGGGGGACCAAGAATGCCGACTATGGCGTCACCTCCATAATTATCTCAAAGCTAAGGTTAGGTTAATTTAAAACTAAAATTTCGAATGGGGTTTCCAAAATTAAATTTTCTAAACTAACACTTAGTCTAATACGAACCAACTACCTTTGCCCGGCATGGCAACATTCGGACGGGACATCTCCTATACCGACTGGCGTAGTCATCTCTGGCTTTGAGGTCTGCTGAGCATGTGCTAAGCGAATGAGGGGAGCGGGGGCTTTTTATGCTAGTGAGCGGAAGTTCGCGCGGACGACCAGGAGAGCTACGGGGTCTGATTGGTGGAGGGCTTGGAGAACAATGGAAAAGTCGGCAAGCAAAGGCTTTTTGCTTGGCGCCGTTTGAAGGAACGATTATGGACTGCGTGATAGAGAGAGGCCAATTGAGTTATACTCATTGTTTGGAACGTGAAAAGGGCCTTTAATTATTATTGATTGTTTTCTTATTGAACCACGATGTTATGCATCGCGACTATTGAAGGAAAGATCTCAGTAAATTCGGTTATTAACATTGGGAAGCCAGGTTTTACTTTGGAAAATCGATAGCCAAGTCGGTTTGCTAGGAACAACTAAGTAAAAACGGAAAAGACGTGTCCGGGAAAATTCGTAAGTTAGGATGTTGCCTAAGCTCCGGTAGTGGTGATGGCAAAAGATTACGTTAAAAGATTATTATAAAATAAAAAGTTTAAAGTTACCAGCAGATGCTAAAACGCATTTTAAATTGTTTAAACAGTATTTGCAGCCGCAAAATTGGATTTTGGATGTCGGACATTTCTCAAGTGCATTTCAGCTCGTCACCTTAAATCTACTTAAGAAATATCAAAACAAAGAGTCTGTACAATTAAATATGAGGTTAAGTACCTTCGTAGAGGAAGCCCCTCCTATCAAACACTAAGCTAATGTTTTTGGCTTTATGCCTAAGTGAAAAAATAAAAGTAAATACAATTTTTACAAGTTGCGAAAAATGGCGTCTCGTGCGCTACGGTAATTCGGCATCGGTTTCGTGCGTTTTTCAAAATGCTGTAGAATGTCTTGTAGATGGAATTTTGATGTTTTGTTTCCTGGGGAATGCAGAGAATGTTCGTGGCTATTAAGAGCTTTTTAGATAAGACGAATCGGACTATTTGTCTGGAAGTTACAGGTTGTTGAAGTTGGGGTTTTTCACGGCTGAGGCGCCGAGAAAAAAAAAATTGTTCGTTGCCGTAAACGAAGTTTCCCTCAGGTTGTTGTTACTTTGAGTTGAGGTATCCGCTCAAATCGGGTGAAGAACTCGGGCCCTCTTTACACCGATCGTAGCCTCTCCCAGTGTTTGGTCTTCTTAGGAAAGTAAATCAATATTTCAATAGTTGACTGATCCTTTAATTTTACTCGTCGACAACGCGATCTGGTGTGAACCTGACCCAAGGGCATCGATTTTTATAAAGTTGTGGGGGGGGGGGGACATAGTAGTAGCGCCAACCAACTCCAGTGGGGGGGGGGGAAAGAATATGAAAATGTACTGTGAAAATATGTGCTACTTTAGCAGAAGCCTGCGAATCCAGCTAGGGGCTCAGGGGAAGCGCTGCAAGCTCCCCCAGCAGAGCCCCGGAAGCTGATGCATTTACGCTATTTCAGAGCCTATTTTCGGCTTTCCGAGACACGTTTGCAACGGATTGTTTAGCAAATTTCGGATGCTTTTCGTAAAAATTCTTTAGCATGAGAGGTCGTAAAACCCTAATTGTTAGCAAACTTCCGTTTTTTTATTCATTTTATTTACAAATTAAATTCCCTAATGAATTAATTTTTTTTTTAATATTAATAAATTAACGCTAGCTAACACTGAAAATTTAGGTTTGAAAAATATTGTTGCTTACTTTTCAATTGGTGGAAGATTTAGCTGACGTTCCTGAATTAACTGAGAACTGAAAAAGAGGAAAAGAGCTACTAGCAAATCAAACCGGCAACTTAGTCTCAATATCAATACTTAGTCTTAGTATCAATTTTGATTCTTTGCTTGGTTTTTATGGAATTAGTTGGTATAGACTTCAACTGACGAAAGCTTGGAAGGAAAGCTTAACAAGTTTTGTTCTGTTCAAATTTATCTGACGTTTCGGCTATAACCATACCAAGAACAAACTAACCACCAGGCGACATCAGTTGGCGTTTCGTTGACAATCAATCAAAGTAATTTGAAATCGGACACTCCTTTATCTTTCGTTTAGCTCTGTGGTCTTCCTGTTTTGACTAGTTTCGCACTAAATTACATTTTCACTACATCGGCGGAAGTGGAAAAAAGCCTCACAAGCACTGCATACCGAGTAGGGTTACGCAAACACAGTCGGGAAGTAGTTCGAATTAATAGACAGTAAATAAAGTTTATATTTATGAAGCGACAAATAATGAAATGTATATGCTTCAATTGTTTGTGTGATGTTCATTTTTTTTACCGTAAAATTGCGTTACTTTAAATAAATATTTTTATAGAATAAAAAATACCTACTTTGCTTCAGTGGAGTGATATGCTTACATCCTCCATTTACCGTTAATCCGTCATATTTGTGACTTGGCCTTGCAACTTAAATTCTTAACTTCATTACTCCCCTGTATTAGGAACTGTTGACTCATAATATTGATGACCTGATTCATGCAATTGGGAAAACGAAAGTACATTTTCTTGTTTCAAACTCGACGTGGTAGGCGTGATAAATAGATACTCATTTACAGCTTTGCAGCCTATTTCGTGGGGGGCGGGGGGGGGGGGGGGGCCGGACGAACCCCTCAGTGTGAAAACGTGGAGGGGGGACGGTCCCCCTCGTCTATCCCTGGATCAACGCCTATGGTCCTGGCCCATCTTCCTTCGTGCTCTGACATGTGAATATCTCGCCTGATGTAAGTGTTAACGGGAGGGACTTACTCCCTCTTCGTCCCTCCCCTTCCTACTTTTGCTCCCCTCTCGTTTTCCCATTCACCTTACTTCTCTTCCCCTCCTTTTCTTCTCCTCCCCTCCCGTGCCACAACCTTGCCATGTTTGTTCAATGGGACTTTTCCGCTGATATTTTGGAAGTGTTAACGGACTACTATCTCTACACCCCCTCCCCACTCGCCCATCTTCTCCCCTCCCCTCCCTTTGGCACAACCCTCTCATGTTCGTTAATGGGAATTTTCCGACAACATTTTGGAAATGTTAACGGAACTTCCCTTCCTCTTCTCCCCTCCTCATAAATCCCTACCCCTGTCCTCTTGTTCCCTTTCTTCTTATGTCCCTCATCTCCTGTTCCCCATATTCCCTCTTCCCTCCCTTGCCACACCCTCCCATGTTTATTCATGGTCATGGGAACGTCAACTGGACATTTCCACCGAGATTTTGGCGCAGACCCAGAAAAGACGCATACTTGTTTTTTACTGAATGCTAAAAAACCGTATTCAAGAGAAAGTCATATCGCTTTTCAAAACCCCCTGCTGCAAATTAATCTCCGTGATTGTTTCAATTCAATTCAATTCAATTTGTTTTATTGGGGCCTCGGCACCACAATTCACGTCGGCACCACACACCACCAAATTATTGCAAGTAATTTTCCTTCCTTTTAGCTCAACAACGAAAGTCCAAAACAATGCCACATTCACGCGACCAGACTCAGTTTGCAAGGTAGCAATGATTCGCGACGTGCGTCGCAATTGTAGTCAAGTTTAAGCGATTGTTGCACGTGTTTTTACAGTAATTGATTTTCACTTTCTTCTTCTTCCTCCTCCTCCTTACATTTTCCGGAATGAGTATCTACTAATATTATATTAGTAGATACCACAAATATAGCTTAAAGGCTTACCAGCTTAAGGACTTATGCCTACACAATGGAATATACCACAAACATACCTTAAAAGGTTTTCCAGTTTACGTACGCCTATTTGGAATACACCACAAATATAGCTTAAAGAATTACCAGTTTATGGACTGATGCCTGTCCTATGGAATATACCACAAAAATAGCTTAAAGGCTTACAAGCTTATGGACTTATGCCTTATATCATGGAATATACCACAAATATACCTTAAAGGCTTACCAGCTTATGTAGCATGCCTATACTTTGGAATATACCACAAAAATGGCTTAAAGGCTTAGCAGGTTAGGACTCATGCCTGTCCAATGGAATGTACCACAAAAATAGCTTAAAGGCTTACCGAAATTAAAGACGTATGCCTCACTGAGATGGTGTGAGCGCCAATGGCGTGCACAGGAGGAGGGTGGCATGGGCTTTTCGTAAAATACCCTTTTTAAAACAAAAATGGCCTTTTTTTGCCGACATTTTTGCTGGCGACAGTGCCTGAGAAAGGGCCTAAAGCCTTAATAAAGGCCTGAAAAGGGCAAAAAAAGGCTAAGAAAGAGGCAAAAAGAGTGAGAGCATTAAAAAGAAGGTACCAGAATTACTGTGGCCTTTTACTAATATTTACCCTTGCCATCTCGGGGTTCCGTGCACGCTACTGGTGAGCACCTCTGGATTCGAACGAACGAATTTCTGATTGCATCACAGCGGCTCCTGCCTGCACTCCAGTGACGGGAAGATTGTTGGTTCAAATCCCAGTCATGTCATGTAAACCAAATTTAAGTCCGAAATATTGTAAAGGCTATTTTTAGCGTATAATAAAGTAAGTAAGTAAGTAAAATGTTTATTTCCAAGAAAGGGAAAAGGGAACCAAAAAGGGTCTAGCAAAGACCACTAACATTTGGCCAAAAATCTAAATACACACAACGACACAACAAATGCACTTGAACAAAATCCAATACCCCGAGAATGCAGCACATATTTTGCTGTTTTGACCCCCAAAAAGAACAATTAGAATTAAAATCTACGAAGATATTTATTACACTCTTCCAACATTTGACGGAAGGATGCCAACGAAACTACAGAGACAACAGCAACCGGAAGCGCATTTCAAAACTCGATTACAGAAAAACTGGGCACGGGAATTCAGGTTAACCTTATGGGCAGTGGTGACCCCTAGTACGTTCGGAATGGCATAAATTGAAGAGATTTGAAAAATCACCCCAAACCTGCCCGTGCAAGATGCCATACGTCAGGCAGAGATCAGCTTTCAATCGCCTAAGCTCAAGAGAGTCAAGACCCAAACGGATGAGACGGGCAGCATAATCCAAAGATTTTAAACCAGGGATGGCCTTAGTAAAACTACGTATATAGGACTGATTCGATCCAATTTATATCCCGCACCAAATAATTTTCGCTGTTGTGCCACTATGTTTATCCACATTAATAAAAACGAGACGCATTATAGCAAGTGTTGTAAAACGGACAAAACGGCCACAGCCTGAACCAACAATGTGGAATGGCTAGTGCTACTCATCACAATCTGTTCTAATAATGAGGGCGTTCGATGATTGTAAACGGAATGATTGTTGGTAATAAGCTGAAAACTTAACTAATGGATAAAATAATGCTTCAGGTAAACGCAACTTATAGTGTCCGCGGCCTATCTTGAGTTCTCCCCAGAACGAATACAGATAATCGATTGTAATGTTTTCGATAGCAGAGCACTTTGTTGATATCCTAGATAGTTACAAAAACAATAGCGGCCGTCGATTAAAGCTGCTCCCTCCAGGAAGATGTAGCCGCTCATAAAATACCTACAGGACTCAAGATACGCTGCGCGCACAATAATATTAAATCGCTGGCTAAAGGTTCTGTCGTTGTGGACGATTAAAATTAAAGGATTAGTGAAACTCGGTTAAATATCGAAAACGCTACTCTTTCTGCCAGCAATCAAGTAAATAAAAATAGCCTACACGAACCCATGGAGTCTGGGGACGGGTGAGGGCCGGGCTGGGTGACGCCAGGCCAAGCCACACCACGCTGAATGAGGCATTAACCGCTTGCTAAAGGTTTTGTCGATGTGGAACTCGGTTAAATATTGAAACTTCTCAGTTTACTTTCTGCCTCTCCCAGAAGGTGAGCTTTCTGTTGTGCAAAGGCGGGTTTCTTTATTTCAGGTGGAAACACGTAAGTGTATGGAGTTCGGGTCAGGGGAGGCGCTGATTGAGTGAGCGAAGCGTACGGAAATGAGCGTTTGTTAGTCTGCGCAAAAATACATAGACGGGATGCACGCCTTCCGCAGTAAACACACGAGAGACCAAACCGTCCCACTGTTGGAAACGGTGCATCAAACACCCACGGGCTTCAGCTACTAGTTCCTGTATAACGTGTAGTAATCTATGTACGTTTTTTCCATACATTAACACGGCCTGTAACGCATCAATTCCGCAGGCCGTGCTTGAGGGCTTCAAAACATGGCGGCCATGACGGGTGAAAAAACTTTAAAATAAGTTGAATAAGAGATTAGTAGCAATAAGTTGAATATGGAAGCGGTAGTGGTATGGGGGTGGGGGGGGGGGGAGGTGTTGCTTGTTAGGCCTAAAGACAAGGAAATTGTTAAGTAGCACTGCAGCAGCGGTGCAACACGAGTCGGTGATAATAAGGGCCTATTACAAAACGGAGAGTGTATTTCTTGTTGAAAAATCGAGCAGGCGTCGTTTTGCAAAGCGAGCATTTATCATTTTTTAATGAATGTTACACGGTAACTGCATTAGGCTCCTGAATAATTCCGCACCGTCGGCATTTCAGCGGCTCCGCGACGAGTGCGTGCTCGGCTGCAAACGTGGCATTTTGGGACGCGGCAGGAAACCGGCGAATTGCGTGCGCGGGGACCGTATCAAGTGATCTAGGTAAACCAACTGAAACTTGACGGATCGCGAAAGAGTGGAATCTTCGCTTGATGAGACGTGAGATTTAGTTGTTGTTTTTTAGCGATGTCATTTAGGGAAGTTGAGGTTATACAACGCATGCGTGCCACATATGTTACCCTGTCTGCGGTATTCAAAAGTAAACAAGTGGCCGCAGCGACTACCTAGTCGCAACCGCTCTTCTGTACACTTCCGCAAATTACGTAAATGAGGCGGACACCTCTATCCGCACTGCAACAGCGTCCGCCATTATAGAATCTAAAGACTGAGAGCCAAAGGCTCAACAAAGAGTTAAATAAATACAGTTGCAAATCTATTTACATTGCTTTTTGGACTTAAATGTCAGTTGAGACTGCCTGAGCGGGGAATCGAACCCACGATCTTTGGAACCACAGGCCGAGGTACTGCCGCTGAGCCATACTGACACGCCCTCGGAATGGCTCAGCGGTAGGACCTCGGCCTTTGGTTTCAAAGGTCGTGGGTTCGATTCCCCGCTATGGCAGTCTGACATTTAAGTCCAAAAGGCAACGTAAATAAGTTTGCATCTGTATTTATATAATCTAAGCGTAGTAACCATCACAATTGCCGGTTAAAAATGTATTAACTTTTGGGCTTAGTTTTATGTTTTAGGTGTAATTGTCAGCCTTTAAGCCTAATTTTTATCTGCCGTTTTAACTTCGAAACCAGCAGCTAACGGAGAGTTGGGGTCGAGAGTACCCTTATCATTTATGCAACGCGGTGCGGTGATTTGGTATTGCAGTCCAGTCAATATATGTTTTCACCTCCAAATAATTACAGTAGAAATGATTTCTTCACGGAGATATACTAAATTAATCATGTGTAGAACCATATACTAATGGTTGCCAAGGTTTGCATTAGAGGAACCGTGTCAAAATCAAAGATGGCTGGCAAAAATGGAGGAAAATAACAGTTTTTTTTGCTTGTAACTTCTCAACCATTAATCAGATTGAAAAATTTCAGACTACGTTAGTATGAAACAGAAATTTTCTTCTGGAATCGTCCTCCTATTCATCTTGGCGTAAAGTTAACCCTTATGGCCCAAATTTATCTTCTACATCCTATTATGTGCGAAAAATACTATTACAAGTACAGTACAGCATGTATAGCATTTCCGACTTTACATCACTGTTGGTACAAGTTAAGGTAGACGGATGTAATTGTGCTTAAATGAAATTGGAGAAGTCTTCTTTTCATCCAGGCTAATAAAAAGATTTCCTCCCAGTTTAAACTGTATTGCAATTACAATATTTTATGTTATATTTTATGCTAATGTTTTATGTTTATATCCATTAGATGTCACATGTTACTTACTCACATGTTAGTTAATCGCACCGCTTAATAGTTCGAAGGTTAAATGAAAACTAGAACATTGCTACTTTGGGTAGCAATGTTCAAGTTTTCATTTAACGTTCAAAGTATTATTCGGTGCGATTAAGTTGGCGAATGTTTTGGTGTGTTGATATCACTCCTTAGAAGGGACGAACCATTCGGAACTTGGCGGCCCCTTTTACCAGTTTTGGTTTTTGATATGATATCACTCCTTTTTTTTTTAATTGTGTATTAGACTCAACCCCACTACCGTGCAGATGTGTAATGAAGTGGCACATCAACAAGAAAATGGTTTTCCACAATTTGATACTACCTTTTGCCTGTAGGCCGAACCATTCTCTACTTGGTCACCAGTGTTTAAAGGTTTTTGGTTTGGTTTTAATTTTGTTGTAATTTGTTTTATTTCTTTAGTTTTGGTGTGTTGATATCACTCCTTTGAAGGGCCGAACCACTCTCAACTTGGTGGCCTCTTCATCAGTTTTTGGCTTTGTTTATTTTGCTTGTTTTTACAGTTGGTTTATGTTTCGTGATTTGGACGTGAATACAATTTCTTCGGCAACGTTGTTTAGATTTATCGTGCTGCACTAGTGTGTGTCTAGGCACGCACGTCAGTATACACGTTGTCATTGTCCGTCCAATGAGAGACGATGCCAACAATACTAACAATGGTTATAACAATATTTTCGTACTTACGCGCCATCCCACGCCATCCTCGTTACACCCCTAGGCTCCAAACCATAAAAGGTACGCAGTTCGTATCGTACTGCAACCATTCGTCCAATTTCATAGCTGGGAGCCTTCCCGTTATCTCGGTATCGATGAATAATCACCCTATGGAAATTACCATGGGATGAGCGGACTAGAATTAGCTATCTAGTTACACATTTTCAACGTTATTGAGGGTCAGATTTTACATTGAAAGCAGCTTAGCTGGCATTCCTACACGAGTTAATTTTTGTCTGGTGGGTCATTGCTCTTGATTTCAACACAATTTAAGCTTTTGTACCGCATTATTATTTTTCCCCCAAGTACCTGAAATCTAGACACATACTAGTGTGTCGCGCCAAGTTAGGCAACAATAATCACAACAAACATCACATCAATTCAATAGTCGAGGTTGTAAACCATTGTAGCGCGGCGCCATAGCGTCAGTGTCTTATATCTTGAAGCATAGTTGGGCACATTTCACGTATTTGTGGAAAAATAATAATGCGGTACAAAAGCTTAAATTGTGTTGAAATCAAGATATAATCAAGATATAATCAAGATATAATCAAGATATCACGCTATGGCGCCGCGCTACAATGGTTTACAACCTCGACAATTGAATTGATGTGATGTTTGTTGTGATGATTGTTGCCTAACTAGGTGCGACACACTAGCGTATGTCTAGATTGAACCTAAAAGCTACCCTTGAACCCCCAAATCGTATTTAAAGTATATCAACCTTAATTTGATTATCACTCCTTTGTTTAATTGGTTTTTATAGTGATTTTCGTGCACAAAGTGGTCCGAAATGGACATGGTTTCTGAAAGGTGGGGATGTATTCTTCCCATCAATCCTAACCGAAATTGGTTAACTTCAATAGGGACTATCCTACGCCCATTTAAAGGTGAAAGGTAAAAGGCCATAGAGGCGAAAGCGTATGTTGATTTTGAAATTCAAAATGCTCTTGCAAGCCCTCTAATAGCCCGAAATGGGCATGCTTAGGATTTTCTGAAAGGCATAGGGATCTATTCTTTCCATCGATCCTAACCGAAATTGTTTAACTTAGATAGTCCTGGACAGTTATGGTTAGAACTAGGGTGGTATCTGATCGCTTTCGAACCTCTAACTTTCGTTCTTGATTAATGAAAAAATTCTTGGCAGATGCTTTGGCAGTAGCGTTCCTCGACATTTTGCAACTCATCTCCGACACCATGTACACATCCTTTAATGACCGCCACTTTCAGAAAACTTGTGGTGTCTCCATGGCCCGCTGCATATCCTCCATCCTCCCCGAAATAGACAATCCATTAATGGACAAGACCTTCAATACTATGTTCACTCAACACATTGGATACTACGCTCACTACGTTGATAGCATAGAGGCACTTGCCAACCCTTCCGTTCGTTCATGCGTTTTGCAACACCTCAATCAAGCCTGTCCAGGACTTCACTTCACACATGAAATCCAAAACGAATCTCCACAACTGCGTATCCTCGACCTCACCCTCACAATCCTCCCAAACGGAACCGTTAAAACCAACCGCTACCGAAAACTATCACACCACCAGAAACATCAATTATCACTCATAGCAAGACGGTTTCACAAAACTAAGCAACCACAAAAAAAGAAGTTATAGTGTCCGCGGCCTATCTTGAGTTCTCCCCAGAACGAATACGGATAATCGATTGTATGATTTCGATAGCAGAGCACCTTGTTGGTATCCTAGTTAGTTACTAAAACAATGGCGGCCGTCGATTAAAGCCGCTCCCTCCAGGAAGATGTAGCCGTGATAAAATACTGCAGGACTCAAGATACGCTGCGCGCACAATAGAAGAGTTGTCAGACACACGTCAAACCCTATAATAATCTTTAAACGGAAAGGCCGGATTGCTCACTTAAAAGACAATATTCGAACATCCTGCGTGAAATAGCTTTTGCAACAATTGTATGAGTTGTAGCGAATGTAGCACATCCGTTTCTCACGAGGGAAAAAATAGGAAAAGGAATCCCTTTACAACATTTACATGCGTCTGAACTAGTGTTGCAAAACTGAGCCGTACAGGAAAGGCAACAGGGAGGAATGCACCTTTAACATATCAAGTAGCAACCCCGAAATTGCCGTGTATGTTAAAAGCAACGTAAGCTACTTAAACCAAACAAACAAATATTTTATTTTTTAAGCAAAGGTTATTTACTCGTCGCATGGACAAAAATTTTTTTTTCCAATAAAATTAAAACTCTTGTTTGCTCAGTTTTACGACAGTAAATGGATAGAGATGCAGACCTATTTCCGTTGCATTTTGTACTTAATGCCACACTGCCTGAGCGGGAATTTAACCCACGACCTTTGAGACCAAAGTCCGAAGTCCTACCGCTCAGCCACTCTGACACGGGTATGGCTGAGCGATAGGACTTCGGAATTTGGTTTCAAAGAATGTGAATGATGCTCGTAAAACGTTTTTTATTCTAAAGTCAAAGTTCAAATCGTGGACACTTACGAATACAATAAGATTGTATATGACGTTTATCCGACCACAACTTGAATACTGTGTGTACGCCTGGTCACCCCATTACAATCGTGATATTTACAAGTTGGAACAAGTTCAGAGAGACGTCACCAGGCACTGTTCTTCGCTGAAGGGTTTGCCTTACGAAGAACGTTTGAAAAGATTTGACTTGACAACCTTTGTTGATAGGCGTTTAAGAGGTGACCTTATCAAGACCCGTCAAATTCTGGCTGGTGAAGTGATTTTGCCTGTCGACCAGTTTTATCAACGCTCGACTGTCATCCGAACCAGAGGACACGGTATGAAGTTGACGAAACCACGAATCCGCACCATTGTTGGACAGTCTTGCTTCACTGTGAGAGCCATGAATTCTTGGAACGCACTCCCAGAAAGTGTTGTGACTGCACCTTCAACCAGCAGTTGGAAAAGACAATACGATCTGACTCGGTGTTAAAGTGTTTTTGTTGCATGTTTTGTTGTGAATCGGTTACATAAGCTTGCTTTCTTCCGGTATGAATTAATTTAATTTAATTTAATTTAAAGGTCGTGGGTTTAATTCTCGCTCGCTCAGGTAGCCTGACATTTAAGTCCAAAAGGCAACGAAAATAGGTTTGCATACGTATTTATTTATCACTTTTGAGCCCGTTTGGCTTTCCGCCTTTGGCGCCGCGAGCACTGGGGCGTCAGATTTCATATGCGTCTTGGTCCCAGCTGTACATGTCTGGCTTCTGACAGACCCGGGTTCGATCCTGGGAAGGGAAGTGTATATGTACGGGTTTTCCTCCGGTTGTTTCCCACCCGTTGCACGAGGGTTTTTCTCCAGGTACTCCGGTTTCCCTCTCCTGCGGCAAAAAACAACTGGTACGAGGATGGTTCCTTCCACTGAACATTTGCCGCTCGGGCATTAAAAAAGCTGTGTAGCTTACTGGTCAAAATTATATGGTTTATCGGTGTTGGAACAAAAAATGCAGTTGTATGTCACCTAGCCAGCAAATACGGTCGAAATACTAGCGCTTGTCAGTGCTTAATTTCTTAATTTTTCAGAATGTAATTTCAAGGGTTCACTGCAGACTTGTTAAATTCAAACTTCTTTACTTCTTCCTTAGACATAACGCAATTTACAAAAATAAACATTTAACAATCCGCACATGAATCGAGAAATTGTCCAACAAGACAGTTCGTGCATAGAGTCCTGTCCTTGTTGCGTTCTTGTTGGGAAAGACCTCCTTTCGCGCCAAACCATCTTCAATATAAGGGCCAGTTCTCGCTACAAAATATGGAAACACTTTCCGTAAAAGGAACGGACGTGTCTCTCACGTGGAACAATAACCAAAAACCCGGCATTCCAAAGTTGGCCAATGTTTCTTTTCATCGTTCGAGTCGAACACCATAATTAGCTCTAATTATAGTCATTAGGTAATTACGGTCAAGTCAGCAAGCAATAGATGGCAACTTTACACCTCCAACCCAACGCTGTGATTCGTCCACAACAAATCACGGTAAGTGAAGGTCACTAGTGATGCATATCACCTGGAACGCTGTACAGAAGGCAAAGAACAATCTCCAACCCTCTGAGCACAAACACCTCACCGCACTTTGGCTGCACTGCACAACACACCAACACTGCACAACACATTCCGCACACTGCCACCTCTGCACACTGCTGCACACCGCTGCACTCTTCTGCACATTGCCACACACCACTGCACTCCACAACACCACTCCACATCCACAACACGGCAACAGGACCATCTCAATACCAAACGGCCCCACTGACACACCAAATACGACACACCAATTTTACACTCTGCAGCACTCAGGAAACTCTCTCTTTAACGAGCAATCCATCCACTTATGCTTACAACACACCACAAGAAAGCCATCAAAAAAACTTTCTTTTCGCTCCATCACTTCTCTTGCCACCCTAAACACACCATACCACAAATTACCACACACAACAATCCACCTCCCTGGATCCAACTCAAAAGTACTGTTCACCACTGGAGAAAACACATTTTTGCCATGGCAAACCCCCCTACACTCAGCATTAGGGCGTTTGTCCCCCTTTCCCCAGCAAAAAAGTAAACATGCAACACATATCCAAACAATGCTAACAACAACACTGTAAACCTTGCATGTCAACAACAACCAGAAAACTTTGTCAGAAACAGAATTCAACAACACTTTGGGAGAAGCAAGCACACACTGCAGCTTGTGAAAAGCATTCCCACAGCTACTGCCCCCTCCCACTTTGTCTGGTGCCCCTTTGTTCACACTGACAGCTAAAGGCAACACCAACTTTGCATAGTTATTTAACATGTGCAAGCTATCACCAGTCAATCCTAACCTTGACTTGACTTTTTTCTTCGTGTTTATAACCAGTAAAGCAGATTTTGCTTCCTTTTTCACCACAACTAGGCACCTACACTTTTGCTTTACCCTTGCAGACAGAGGGCCACCAATAGCTTCCTCGTTTACTTGTCTGCTCGTGACATTCCCAGGTTTCCCTCCTGAATCCCACACCTGAGATCGCCTGTACAACTCTTTACCTTTCACTCCATTCTCTCCTTCCACTACCATGATATTGACCCCAACCTCATCACTAGTAGTAACTTGTGCAAACTCATCTTTCCATCTTTCCTTCTTTCCATCTGCGATTTCCCTCTTTAACCTCACCTTACTTCCGTGAACTAACTCCGCTGGAGTGAAGTTTGCCGTCTCACAAGAAGTAGACGTACTTGCAAACTGAGCTGGTGCTAAAACATCATTCCCTTTGTCCAGATACACCAAATGCAAAGCCCTGCCACAGTCTACCCTCGTCCTGTGCACCCTTTCTACAGCCTGAGACTGCGAATGATAAGGCTTACTAATTACAAAGCCGATTTCACACTCCTTCAAGAAACAAGCCGCCCGTTCAGAAACAAACGGTTTTCCAAGAATCGATTGGAGTTCCCCAGAGAACCCAACCCTTGAAGAAATCGCTAAGCTTTCATTTCCCACCGTGTGTGAGTTAGCCTCCCTGACAGCCACTGCTTCAGGATACCTAGTCGCCCTATCACAAACCTTTAAAACATGCTTTCCGTCCGACGTCACTTTGAAAGGCTTTACGAAATCCACTTCCACCTTAATGAAAGGCTCAGCCACAACCGAAACTAAACCCCTTTCGTCCTCGCCCTTCCTCACACCTTTTCTATATTTCTTACAGATTTCGCACCACTCTATCCAATTTTTACATTGTGCACACATTCTTGGCCCATGCAATACTTCTTGCAACCTGGCAATGGACGTTTCCGTGGCCATGTGCCCAAAATAGGCATTAACATGTGCCATCCTTACCAGTTGCTCCGTAAGCATTTTTGGTACCACCACCTGGCCACACATTTTGGTGCCATTTGCTGCCGACCATTTCTTACTTAAGTCATCATCCTTCCAAAAAAAAGATGTACCTTCAATGTCAGTTGCCACTCGACATCCCTCCAACCCAGGATCAAGCACCTGCCCTTGCTTTAAAACTTCAGCTTTAACAGCTAACAAGTCTTGAATTCCTGCTGCCAACAAACCTACATTTTCCTTCCCTGCAACCGTTTCACTAATTTCCGTACTCCTAACAGAGTCGGCCACAACACTAGCTTGTTTATTGACTAAAACGTGTTGTGACTGGACAACTGTATCATTTTGTGCAAGCCCATTATCTTCGACCTTGACACCAATTTCACTGCTTTCAGCAATTACCATATTTTCACTTGCAACATTTCGAACGCTTTCCTCCGTTTCCTCATCTTCAACTTTAAAAAGACCATCCAATACATCACCATCAATAAATTGATCTTCAGCCTGCTTTTCGTTACTTTTCTTTCCATTGATACCCGTTTTCGACCTAGCTATCGCATTCCGTGTGTTGTTTACCTTTGTTTCAATTTTCTGTAGCTTTTCGTAAGACTTTTGGCTAAGCAGAAAGTCGTACGTTTCGTCCTTGAAAAATGGCGACACGCCGCATTCCAGCATAATGTAGCCATCTTCCGTTGCCAATTTTACCTTTGCCACCGGAAAGTCTGTTACATTTTGACTTACAACTGACGACAAAACAACTCGTTTCCCTGTGAACGAACTAGGCTCTACCATTTTACTTGAAACCACATCCATAAATGCACCTGTATCCAGCAAATAACTACCAGGCTTTCCATTAATTGTACATTTCTTACATAACTGGCTTTCCACCGACTGTGTACCACTTTTACCTTTAAAAGAGCTAACCTCCTTTCCACTGTGTACACTAGGCAATTGAGTACATACATTCCCCACTGAGGCTTTGGTACCATTGTTGGGACAATCCCTTTTCAAATGCGAGCTCGAGCTACAAATGTAGCACTTACGTGGCTCGTCCGCCTTTAAAGGCGCTCTCATACCAGACTGATTATTGTCGTTAGCTTGCGGCCTTGCTTGCGCATTGTAAGCCGAAGCTGTAGTACCATTGCTCGTACCATTATTACCTGAACCATTTCTAGTACTATTGCTATTGTTACCATTACCATTGTTACTGTTCCCATAGTTACTAGTACCATTCCCTTGGTTGCCTCCATTGTTTCTGTTACCTTGACTACCTTGATAACCATTACCATTCCGATACCTGCCATAAACATTACCATTGTTACCTCCTCCACGGTAATTATTTCCGCCCTGTGGTCCACCTTTTCCATTGTCAGAACCACTCCCCTGTCTTAGAACTGCTTCTTGGCGATTAGCGCAGTAATCGTCTGCAAGCGAAGCTAAGTTCAAAACAGACTCTTGTTTACCTTTATCAATAAGCCATACTCTTATCGGACTTGGTACCTTATTCAAAAAGTCCTCTATTAATACCTGCTGGAACAATTTTTGGAAAGAATCCCCACAATCAAGTTCCTTAACCCATTCAGTACCCAGTGTTGTCAACGTGTGAGCAAAATCTAAGTACGTTTGTTTATCAGTTTTTTTTGCTGACCTAAACTGGTTATGTAAACACTGCTCCGTAACATTAAATCTTACTTTAAGAGCTTTCACACACAGATCAAACTTTGCAAAGTCATCATCAGAAAGACGCATGAGTGTTTCCCGCGCTTTCCCTGTTAACAAAGATAACAATCTGAAAGGCCACTCTTCTTTGTTAAAGCCCATCCTATCACAAATTCTAGTAAAACCAGACAAGAAAACTAATATGTTGTCTTCCTTCTCCCTGAAGGGTTGGCACAACTTCGACATGTCATAACGTTTTTCTTGTTGTACAGACTCTGTTTTTACCTTTAATTGTTCTTGCTTAAAGGACAACTCTCTTGCCTGCATTTCATCATTATGCTGCCTAGCATTTTCGCTAATACGCAGCTCATGCTCCTGTTTCTCCCTCGTTAATCTATCTTCCCGTTCCCACCTCTCTCGTTCTAGCTCTGCCTCCCTTGCAAATTTTTCTCTTTCAATTTCGTCCTCCCTCTCTCTTAATTCTTTTTCCCTTGCTAATTTTTCCCTTGCTAATTCGTCCTCCTTCTCTCTTGAAGCCTCCTCCCTTTTTAATTCTTCTTTTCTAACACTTAACCTTTCCCTCTCCAATTCTTTTTCTTCATTTATTACCCTTTTAGCCTCCTCTACAGTTTTAACTGCTTCTGCGAGATCATCAGCCAACAAAGTTCCTCCCTCCAACCCACCTTTAAACATAGCCAGAATTTCACTTTTTCTCTTAGGCGCATGCAACCCTAATTCCTCGCACACAGCTTTCAAATCAACCACAGTTTTATCACTAAGCAACTCCATTGTAAAATTACTTAATTACCTAAGTAACCAACAATAAAAAAAATCGCACCAACACGCACAACAGTTCCCGCAAGCTTTAAACAACACTTTTTTTCCAAACGCCCTAATACCAAGGTGTAAAAAAAAAGTTTGCCACAGCTCACCTGTTGCCGCGTTGTGGAGACGCTGCCAAGACGACTTCTACATCCAAACTGACGAACCCAGGCTTGCACTGACGATGACTTCAAACTCTATTTCGCTTCTTCCATTACCGGAATTCGCCGAAATTTTCCTCCTCACACGACGAAGTGCAGCATTACCGCCCACTCTCGCTGATCGGAATGTTCCCCGTCCCTCGTCCAGTCGCAATCTTGTCTGCCAGCTCAGCTTTTCCGTCTCTTGACTCGTCTTTCTTGAACAGCAGGAAGCCCCTTTAATCTTCCTCCCACGCTGGTTGCCGCCAAAGTCGAAATTCTGCCATGGAAAGTGAACCCACGGAGTTGGAGAAGCTCACCACTACCATCTAAGTTGACATTACCGCCGACTTTCGATGCAGCTGTGTCCCTTTAACGTGAAAGTCCGGATGTAAGCCCAAACTGCCGGTTTCTTCGACGTGTACGCCCAGCTTGACCGCTGTCACCAATGTATTTACTTTACACTTGATGCAGACGCAATTTGCTTCACCACTGCCAATGTAGACACAAAGACAGCACCCTGACCGTTGAAACTCGAACAAATCGACATGAAATCCAGCTGCTTCCTCGACGTGAAAGTACGGCTACACCGCTGCCACCAATGTAATTTCAAGGGTTCACTGCAGACTTGTTAAATTCAAACTTCTTTACTTCTTCCTTAGACATAACGCAATTTACAAAAATAAACATTTAACAATCCGCACATGAATCGAGAAATTGTCCAACAAGACAGTTCGTGCATAGAGTTCTGTCCTTGTTGCGTTCTTGTTGGGAAAGACCTCCTTTCGCGCCAAACCATCTTCAATATAAGGGCCAGTTCTCGCTACAAAATATGGAAACACTTTCCGTAAAAGGAACGGACGTGTCTCTCACGTGGAACAATAACCAAAAACCCGGCATTCCAAAGTTGGCCAATGTTTCTTTTCATCGTTCGAGTCGAACACCATAATTAGCTCTAATTATAGTCATTAGGTAATTACGGTCAAGTCAGCAAGCAATAGATGGCAACTTTACA